>JAHBCN010024250.1:0-12048 GCA_019359885.1 Listronotus oregonensis | reverse complement strand
CCCTTAAAACTTTTTGTTATTCCACAAACGGCCATAGATGTAAAAGTCTGAAAGCGTTTAAATACAAAATTAACAATACATTCGTTAACAACAGTATCATATATTAACGATCTAGGGTAATCCTTGATAGGGAGCTTAATTTTAATAAACACATTGATAGTATTATTTTAAAATCATATCGGATGTTGGGATTTGTTTGTAGAACATGTAGAGATATTTATGACACTAGGGCAATTTCTTGTTTGTATAATAGTTTAGTCAGATCGTTTTTGGAGTACAATAGTGTAAATGGTCACCTTTATATGTGAGTCATCAACAAAGGATTAAAAAAGTACAAAATACATTTGCAAAGTTTTTATTGTACAGGCATAGGTTTTCTTACAAGGTCGTGCCTTATTCAACTAGAATCCAGCTGTTGGGGTTAAAGTCATTAAAAAACGCAGGCAGGATGCAGTGGCGATTTTCCTGTACAAATTGTTAAACAACATGATTAATTGTAATAGTTTGGTTGAATCTATTAAATTTCAAATTCCGACTAGAGCTACTCGAGCTCGGCAACTTTTTTATGAAAATAGACACCGAACTAATTACGGACTAAACAGCTTTGTTAATCGACTTTTAAAAAATTATAATGACAATTATATTGAGACTGAATTATTTTCTGTAAGTTTAGTTAGTTTTAAGAGAGCTATAGCTGGTTGTTTTTAATTTTAAATCGTATTTGTATGTTCTTTAATTTTATTTTATTAACTGACGTATAATATTTTGTAGTTTATAAGTTTTGTTGTACCATTTGGAAATATTAATTTCTGTAGAGTACATGTAAATTGAAGTAAATAAATAATTTTTCGAAATTTTTTACGCAAAAGGAACTTTTACGCATAAAACGTGCAGGAAAAATTTGATTCAATATAAGTTGTTCAAAATCATTCAAGGAACACGGATATTTTTTTTAGAATTTTTGAACACATTTTTGGATCTCTTGAAAAATGGCCAATTAGAAAATTTTTCAGACTTATGCAAAAAAATGTTTAACTTCTAGATTTCGGCAGACATGCTCTATTCAGCCATTTTTCCAGAGTTTCGAAAATATATCCAAAAAATCTGAAAAATATTATCCTTATTCCTTAAATGATCCTGAACAATTTTTATTAAATCAAATTTTTCCTGCACGTTTTATAAGTCCGTTCCACTGCGTCTTTACTCCTAAGCCCACAAATTTTTTCTCTGACTGTACTATTTCCAGCCAATGACTATCTACTCGTTTGTTAAATACATGCGTTGTTGCCATATTGGTTTTAGTGTATTTCTTCCACGACTTCAATGAACTTAATGTGTCATTCCTTAATAATTAATATTTCAAAAAATGTATTGTTACAATCAATGAGAATAATTATAAAAAATTCCTTAGTGTTGCTTAATATTAATTTAATTATTTATAAACTTCGCAAGAAAAGTTTAAAAGTTAAAATTATATAGGTAAGTAAAATTTTTGTCATTCTGGTTAGTACGATGTATAAGAGCCTCAAAAACACTATCTTTGCAATTAAATATCTCCGGAACTGTATTGTTAATTAAATCTCATTCTGCACCAATCGACGCAGAATTATTTAAATAAGAATCGGTATTAATTTCAAAAAAATTCTTAGAAAGTGCCTCTTGTAATACAACTACTTTAATATCAAATTTCTAAATGTTTTGTTTAATTTTCTAATAAGGTTTTCCTTTTAATTTTGATTCTCTTAAAAAAACCTTTAAAGTCTTAGAAAATTTTATTTTTATAACAAATTTAGCTTAATTTGCTCATTATGTAATATTTATTTTTCAACTTATTGTAACTTTTCTCAAAATTAATATATTTTTCGCCAAAACCTAAGAAAACTTTGTCAGTTAAATGATAATGATAGACCAATAAAAAACCATATGACTTATCAACAGAACCTATTCGAAGCCTAATATGTAGTATAAAATACAGGGTGTCTCAGAATATGTAGGCAATCTCTCGAAATCTAATAGACAACCTAAAAATAATATGACAAGTTCCCATAAACTTTTTTCCTATGATCCTCCCCTACGGAGATACAGGTAGATAACAGACGGTCCTGGAAATCGTTTTTGTTTAAATAACTTTTAAAATACTAGGTGTAATTTAATATTTTTTTAATATGATGGTTTCTAAATAAGTCTTCTTAAAATGAACCCATTAAATCATATTTGGCTTAGTTAGTTTGCCAGGGACGGACTAGCTGTGACACATTAATAGCAATTTTTTAACACCCTTTATTATAAGGTCTCAACAATATCATTTTTGAATAGCTTTAACCCTAAAATAAAAAAGAGTATTCTTGATTGACATCGATAAAATCAATTGTTTACGAGAAATAATATATATCATGGTTGGTAATTTTTTTTACATAATACAGGGAGTTTTCTAATTGTAAGTCAATATTTATGAAATAAACTTTTGGGTCCATTAAAAAAAAACTTTATATGAACGTATGTCCGAAACGTATTAACTTTTGAGATACAGGGTGGTAATTTTTTTTTTAAATAAATTATTTATTATTAATATCTGTAATTAGATATTTTAATGAAATTTGGCATAAATGTACTTTGTATCAAGATGCATTTTATAGTGTACCACATTTTTTTTTATTTTCACCAGTGGCTTTCGTACAGAATTTGACCTGCCTATTTTGGCAAATAAAAAAAATTGTGGTACACTAAAAAGTGCTTCTTGATACATGTATGCCAACTTTCATTAAAATATCTAAAGTGGTATTACAGACATTAATAATAAATTATTTATTTTTAAAAATTTTACAACCCTGTATCTCAAAAGTTAAGACGTTTAGGACATACGTTCATATGAAGTTTTCTTTTTAAAATAAACCCAAAAATTGCCTCCTTAAATATTAACGTACAATTAGAAAACACCCTGTATAATGTAAAAAAAATTACAAATCATGATATTTTATTTCTCGTAAATAGTTGATTTTATCGAAGTCAATCAAGAATACTTTTTGTTTAAGGTTAAAGCTATCAAAAATAATATTGTTGAGTCTTTATCATACAGGGTGTTAAAAAAATTGCTATTATTGTGTCAGAGCTAGTCCGTCCTTGGCAAACTAAATAAGCCAAATATGATTTGATCGGTTATTTTAAGAAGACTCATCTAATAACCATCATATTAAAAAAATATTAAATTACGCCTAGTATTTTAAAAGTTATTAAAAAAAAATATTTTTAGGGGCGTCGTTTATGTACCTGTATCTGCGTAGGAAAAAAGTTTATGGGAACTTGTCATAATATTTTAAGGTTTTCTATTAGATTTTAAGAGATTTCCCACATGTTCTGGGACACCCTGTAAATTGTGTTTATTAAAAAGTATTAGCAATAATTGTATAAAAAAATATTAATGCTTTGTTAAAAAATTAGCTTGACAGCAATACAAAAATTATTAGTTATTCAACGTACTTTGTAATTCATATTTCTTTCTTCATTTATTATTATTTTTTTTAATAACCAGGCTCTGTGTGTAAATATATTTTAAAGTATTTTTTTTGCCACTTCTAATAAATTTTTATGTCTATAAAAATCCAAATATAACAAAAAAAATATGTTTGCTTAATCAATTTTCAACACTAAATTGTGATTGCAAGCACGAATGCAATCGAAAAAAATGTTTATTTTCCTCAGGTAACTTTAGAAAAAAAACTTAAATTATTGTTTAAAGAGCAAAATCGAATTTCATTAAAAAACGACAGGTGATAAGAAAAGAACCTAAACGAAAAAAAAATTGTTCATGAATGACTTATTTTTCGTGCGGCAAATTGGAAAATTTAAAAAAACCGTTATAGCATTTACTTACGCAATGACTTTCAATAGGAAAAGTTTGTGGAAAATCGGAAATCAGTTTAAGATATTTGGATTAGACAAAGCTTTTAATTAAGTTTAAGTTTTCTTGCTATTCTTACAAATTCCTACCTCTTAAGAATTTTACAGTTTACTGAATGCTTTAATGGAAATTTTTGGGCTTATCTACGGATTGACTTAATTGATTTTATTTATATAATAACGTTATGTCTGGCAAAATAATTATAGTATTAGAATAATATTAAGGGCACTTTTTGAAGTTTTTATACACCTACCTACAAAATAAGAAATTTAAGAACTATATTATATATACAGGGTGTTTCATAACCAATGGACAATAGAGCAACTGGAGATACTAGACATTAAAGTAGACCGATTAGGTTCTAAAGGTTTTTCTAAAATATTACTTATTAAAGAGATACAGGGTGTTTAAAGTAAATATTTATTTTTAAAAATAGAGCACAATTTGCAAACAGTTAAACGTATTAAATTAAAAATTGGCATATTTATGTTTTTGAGCTTGAGAAAAATAAATCTTAAAATATTTTTAAGATTTTCTCTACCACGCGCTAACTACACACACTAAGTTTAAGAAAACTTTTTTTCTTACCTGTAATATTAGGTAAGTTTCGATAAAAATTTTCTTAAAGATACAGTTTTTCTTAACTTAAAAAGTATACTTTGTTAATCTAGATATCTTTAGCAGTTTTCGAGATATTTAAATTTGTTAACATTGTTTTGTTACATCTTGAATAAAAACACGGATCATCGTTTTAAACCCTTTTATAAGAATTCAATTAGGTTTACAAACGTTTCTATAGTAACAACAATGCAACGTAACTATGGTAGCTATTTAGTCGCCAATGTTATCAACTTAATCATTCGAATGTCGATTTACTCTCTAGCCCTTGTGAAGTTTCAAATCGCCTTTTGTAGTAAAGTGAAAGAAAATCAAATAGTCTGATATTAGCTGAAAGAATTCTTTTAATACTGGATAAAAGAAAATAGCAAAATAGATGGCTCCAGCGCCCTCAGAACACTTCACAATGGCCGCTGGTATAGAATAAACTAAGGTAATTTATTTAAATAAATCATTAATCTCAAATAAATAATTCTAGCTTCCTACATATCTATAAACTAAACAAATCTCTTTAAAGTCCGTAACATTGCCCCGTCCTAAGTTTTAATAGTCTCTGCGTTACTACTCTATATGGCCCCTCCCATGACTTCTGGATTTTGGTTCCTTTGGTTTCCCTTGGTTCTTTTTGAATTGTATAAGGAAATTAATCTCTGATTAGCTTTTAAGTCATAGCGGGATTTCACACAGTCATTTTTTGTAGCTGTAGGCATAATTCCGCTCCAAAAATGACACGCAGGTTACGTTTCAGTCGTTTTGCGAGCTGCGGAACGATAGGCTAATAAAAAAAACGGTATACAGTTGTCCCCGTTACTTTGTTGGCCATTTACTTTATTTTTCAGGTAGTTATCAACAGTTCTGTTAATTCTATTAAACATTATAGCTGACTGGGGATAAAGAGGTGTGGTTTTGGTTTTATGTATTTCCAGGAGATTGCAGAGGTTTTTATATATATATCGGACCTAACATTTTTAGCTTGATCAGTATGTATTTCTTTTACCGTGGGCAATGGTGGTAGCTTCTTGATTTGGTATTACATAGACTTTCAGTCATTTGCTGAAGTAATGTGTCGCTACCAAGATACAGCGATTCCCAGATTTACTTACTGTAAATGATCCTGCTCTGTCTATGGCAATTCTTTCAAAAGTTGCACCTACATCGTATTGCTTTATCTTGCCATGGCTTCGTGCCTTGGATCCTTTGCTAGAGGCGCAGTCCCTACAAATTCTGTACTTGACTTTTACATCGGCACGACTATCCAGCCAGTATCAAACCTTTTCAAGAGTCCTTACAACTTCAAAATGTTCACCTTCTATACCATTGTGCAAGGCTGTGCTACAATCCTTTTCGGTTGGTAGTATTGTTTAATAGATATGATTTTTTCCGTCAGGACTTTCTCAGACTCTTTTCAAGAGGCTATCTTTCTTTACTAAAGATGCCCATTTGGCCCAGTAACCTTTATATCTCGGAGACTTTAAAGCTACTGTCTATATGGGGGTCGTTCTGAATGTGCTATCTTAAGTTTTACTAGGCTTTTAGGGTCCCATTCTTAAGAGCACTGGATGCATGTTTTATATATATATATATATATATATATATATATATATATATATATATATATATATATATATATATATATATATATATATATATATATATTAAATTTACCTTGTTTTGTAAAAAATATTAGCTTTTGCCTAGATTTCAAGTGATATTATCAAACAAAATTGGTGTCCAAGTTAATATATTATATTTTATTTTAAGGTGTCTATCATTTCATAGAAATATTTATACAATAAAATGGCAATTTTTGGGGTAATCCAGCAAAGTGACTTCAGACTATGTGTAAACAATTTTTTTGTAAAGAAAAATAGATTAGTTTAGTTCCTTAGCAGCAACCAAGTATTTTGTGATTACATTTTTTAATGTTTAATTTATATTTGTTTTAAATATTACTTGAAAAAGATGGATTTTTAAAGATTTCTTAAAAAAGAAAAAGTTAAAAAATATGACAAAAATACGGTCGTGCTGTTTTTGGTTACCTATGTATTTCCGTATTGTGCAAGTATAAAATTAAATGATAGAGTTTTAAATAATTTTAGAACAATCATTATTCCAGCAAAACACATACGACGGACCAGCTTATGTACTAAAAAGGGAATTAATCATTCTAGTTTTTATAGTTGTTTCAATTAAAATTAATGTCCAAATGTTTTTTAAATCTGAACATTTCAACAATTACAATGATTTATTAAGGCTTGACTAAAATATTAATAATTTTGTATTTTTAAGACGGTGGGCAGCGCATAATATTTTGTGCTTAAGAAAACTTAGTAGATAAAGGTTATTTCATCTATTTATACACACGAGTTTTATCAAATGAGTAGTACAATATTTTAGTTAATTTAATAATATTTTATGCAGTAGTTTTTTTAAATTCTTCATTTCTTTTTGCCGGAGCGACTCACATATTTGTTCTAATGCCATTTGCTGCTTGACTATTGTATCTTAGCAAAACTGACATTGACATTAACGGGTGTTTAATATCTTAACCTATCTTTTAAATTAATATTTGCGAATGTAACCTAAAGTTGTCAGTGTTTTAAAATAATTTTTTACGTTTTTTTATTTGATAAGGTTTATTTTTTACAAGTGACATTGCATAGGTACAGGGTCTTTGATTATATTTACGTGGCATCTTTTAAAGTTATTAGTAAAAAAAATATCGCATTAAAAACATAAAAAAATATAGGCAATGTCAACTCTTTTACATGAAACACCCTGCATATTATGCGCTACTACAAAAGATCTTTTTTTTTCTCATTTCATATGTATATACGTTGATGATATTTGGGTAAACCATTTTTAAAATAATTACGATTAAATTATAAATGTAATAAGGGTTTTCTCTGAACCGATAATGTTTATTTTTGCGATAAAACATTCCTGCTATAGTAAAGAAAGGCTCGTCGGTTAATAGAATTTTATTTAAAAATTCTGGTTCTTGCTGCATAAGCCTAGCTATTTCCAATGGATACTCCGGTCGGTCCTGCATGTTTTGTTTAGAAAGATTCTGGATGGCCATAGGTTTGTAAGGATGAAATTTGTAAAATTTTATAATTAAATAAATTTTATAATCTGTTTTAGTTTAGATGCCTCATTCAAGATTTATACTTCAGGATTTTTTAAAATTATTAAAAGTAGTTCCAATAGAAAAAGCATAATAATTATCCTGAAAAAAACAAGGATACCATAAAAAAGACGACTCAACTTATCGAAAAGAAAGTAATATAAATTATAATAGTTCAATGATAAACTTTTCCATGGCTTTCTTGATACTAATATATTTTTTTCAATTTATTTTCGATTTAAGCTAAAATATCTTAAAAATGGTTTACCCAAATATCATCAATGTATATGTCGCACCCACTTGGTGTAGTTGTCCATTTCGTGAACTGGACGTCCAGTTCGTGAAGTGGAACCAGATAGTGTAATAATATTTTATTTCACTATCTGGACAATTTTTATGTTCAGTTCATGAAATGGATATGTAATTTTTCCACTTAGAGAAGCGATACTATATCACACCATCTGGACACAAAAAACATACAGTTCCTATACTGTATATATGGCATTTGTTCACTTAGTGAAACAATTAGTCGTCGGTGTTTTGAATGGCATAAACATTATATTGAACTACTAAAGCAAAAATGTTTAATATCAAAGATAATTCTAATACGCTTCTTGATAAACATTACACGGAAAAACTAACCACAACTAACCAAAAATGTTGGGTCATTGCATTGTATTACAGTAAATAGATAAATGCCAAAAATACAGTACAGAAACTGGATGATTTTTGTGCCAAGATGCTGTAATACCGTCTTGTTTCACCAAGTGGGAAAATTATATAACCATAAACTGGACAAAAATATTATCCAGATGGTGAAATATCTGGTTCCACTTCAGGAACTCGACATTCAGTTTATGAAATGGACAATTACGCCATGTGATTGCGATATATATATATATATATATATATATATATATATATATATATATATATATATATATATATATATATATATATATATATATATATATATATATATATATATATATATATATATATATATATATATATATAAGTAAAAGATTATTAGGGATTCGGTCTTTATGCTTTATTAAAAGTTAAACACTTTTTAGCAGTCCCGAGCTTTCGGAAAATTTATTCCCTTTTTCAAGGCGCTAACATCGAATATGACCAATGCCACAGAAGAAAACTTTATTGATTACAAATTAAAAATGTTAAAAAAAAACATTACACACAATTAAAACACAAGAAACACAAAAGTACACCACCCCCATCACATATAGCGGTTGTTGTTGCAACAACCGCTATATGTGATGGGGGTGGTGTGGATTATCTTTCAAAGATAATATGTAGAAGAATCTGGGAAACATTTTTTTATATCTCTAAAAATAAAGGCTCCAGATGCCACGTAAACATAATTAAAGACCCTGTATATGGTTAATTTAATTTAGAAATGCATATAGTAATTGTTTCTGTTTTTTTTATACCTAAACAAGTTATCTAAAAACTTTACAAAACGTTTGTTAAAAAAATTCTAATGTATATTTATTTTAAACCTTAATTCAGACGCAAAAATTCTTAATTCTCATGAAATTTTTGTTTCTATTAAACTGTTTAAAAATGCGTTAAGATATTAAATGGAAAATGGTTGTAAAATGTTTTGAATGTCTAATCCAAATTTGTTTTTATAAGTGACTGGTTGTTTAAGTTTTTGTTCAAAAATTATGTTGGTGGAGATTAGTTAAATCAGGTTTTAGAAAAAGTCCAGTTGACCAATCTTTATAAATGTTTAATTTAGAAGGTAAATAATAGCATAAAATGGTGGATTAATTCTTTTATTACATTAATAAGGCATTACTTGTATGCACGCGTAAAATAATAAAACACAAAAGTATTATAAAATTTAATTTAAATAGCTGACAATTTTTAAGTATTAAAAAAATACAGCCATTTTGTGAAAGTCAAGTTTACTGCTAGTTATAATAAAGAGGTTCTACGGACGCTGCTGTTTTTTATTATCCTATAAAGCAGTATATTAGGCAAAAAATAAGAAAATAAATGATTTCTGGTTTTAGGGGTTTAATGTATAAAAATTTGTTCAACATTGTAAAAATAATGGCGGATTACTTTTTGATTATAAAGACATTTTTTTTAAGTACGGCATTTGAAAAAATGATAATACAAACCATATATTCACCAAAGAAGTCACTTATTTAATTAACATTATTCTTTCCAAGATCTATGTGTTATTTATACTTTTTTAAAGAATTTTATAAAGGTACGGACACATTATTAACACGTGCCGTGTTAACACGTGTTAACACGTGTTATAGAAATATCTATCACGTTATTTTAAATAGAGCCGTACATATTGTTATGATGTGTTGTTAAAGACCGACAACACGCTTAAACACGTCATAACGTGTGTTTTCAATATCCGGAGTGGCCAGATTTTCGTCAGAGTGTTATTGCATCAGCTCGTATTTAGTTCGCCGCTTACTTGCAATTATGGAAGAAAAATTAATTGAAGAAGTACAAAAGTCATCCTTATGTACGTTTTACACCTTTCATCGTCAATGGAGATTTTGGGCCACAGAACATGAAATTCACCAAACTCGCGCCTACGTTGGTTTATTGGATGAACCCAATACCCTCTCGATTCGGTCTGTAACGCGAACAATGCCGCAGTAATGGCTATCATTTCCTTTTCTTTATCCAACCAATCCATTTCTTCGAGTAGGTCTACCATTAGAAAATAGATTAGAAAAAGCTGGCACTGATACTAAACACCTTTTATCTTACATGTCCAAAAACCATCGAAATGTCAGCATCACACGTTTTATCACAACTAGAGATACCGGCATATCTGATGTGTCGTCTTCGACGTGTCGTGTTACCACGTGTTAAACGACACGTGTTAATAGTGTGTTCGTACCTTAATAGTGAATCCGTTTAGGATATGTGATGTTTATATGAAGTTTTAGTTTTTATAAAGGTCTATATGGGCAAAAGTTATACTAAACTACAACATATTTTAATATATTATAATAATTTTTATAATCTTTATTAAATCTTTGGTGTCTTTAAATAAAAAAGTTACTGAGTATTAACCGATTTTGCAACTAACAGAATTTTTTAGTACTAGACGTATATTTTAAAATTTTATCATTTTATCATGAAAAAAGCCCCAACGGGATTATTCACCATATTTTTGGACCACAACAAATGTAGATATTTTCTATTTTTGCTGCAAGACAAGTTGGGTTATCCCGCATAAAATTTACAAGTAACCCTAGAAAACCGAATTTTAATATCTCTTTCAGAAAAATGTGTGTAAACAGCTTTCCCAATTTTTTTTAGTCTTAATTTAATAAATTGTGGCTACTAACAGCCATTTAATAAAATTTAAAAAACTAAAATAAGAAAATATACAGGGTATTTTATTAAGGGTGAACAGGTAGCATATGTCGGTAAGTAATAGGTAGATAGGAAAAGACATAAGAAAGTCGAGCATAAAAAAATGCAAAACATTATTTTTAGTTTCCTAACTATACCGCTAAGGGGCGTAGTAGCTATAGTTTTGTATAATAAGAGTTTTTTCTTAAAAGTAGCCAGATATAACTTAGGACAAAAATATAAACGCAGTAATGGTACCAAAATTCTGCATTCTTTTGATTTATAGTTTTTTATTGTAGAACGTAAAATAGGTGAGGTAAGAAAGAAATAAGTTTTCCGCTTCAAATGGCAATAATTTAGGATTGCCCTAACATTTTGCAAACTAGTGTAGGAAAGGAAGCTTTGTTAATTAAGAAAAAAATGAACCCTTGCCATATTGGCTTTTGCTGCTCCCGCTAAGGACGCTTCTAAAAAGTTTAAGGTTTCTTGATTTTACGTTGAAATTTTAAATAAAATATTAAACTTATTTTACTACAAACGAAAAGTAAATTAAATTTGCAACAAAAAACATTAGAACCGCATAACGAAATCTTTATTCGTTTAAAAATTATTGTCAAGAGCATGTTTTTTATTAAATTAAAAGAAATTAAAATAAAAAGCTTTTATATTAATAAATAAAAGTAAATGGTAGCATCAATATCGGTCAATTTAAATAATACATGGTTAGTTGTGGTTAGATAAACTTAAAATCAGTAAACATACCAACCTTTTTTGTCTTTTTGAAAATTATAAATACACCAGTCAAGCAAACTAATATGTCATTTATGAAAAAGCGTCATAAATATTAAATAAGCTATCAAAATTTTTTTTAAAATTTTTTAAAACCAAAAAAATTTTTAAAAATTTAGTTTTAATTTCTATTTTTTTTTAAATTTATCAATAGTTCATAGTTCATCTTGACAACTGTGGCCGACTTGCCTCCAAAAAACAAATATGTTTTTTTTTTTTTTTTTTTTTTTTTTAATTTTTTTTTGTTTTTTTTTTT
>JAHBCN010024249.1:0-12058 GCA_019359885.1 Listronotus oregonensis | reverse complement strand
GGAAAAACTTTGTTTGTTTCTTTTTGCAGATATTGCCCCTCACAATGGGAAAATTTCTTGTGACAAATGCAAATGCATTCAGACCCTGCAGGAGAGAATGTCGACCCTTTTATGGGGAAATCTTAGGGAAATGTTAATAGGGCCCCCGTTCATGTTTTTTTTAATAAAAATTAATTTTTGTTAAAATAAAAAAAACATTAAAAATTGGATTTTTTTTCCTTTTTTAATTACAAAAAAAAGTTTTCGTTGTGATATGCACTTTTGCACGCCCCCTTTTAAAATTAAAATTTTTTTAAAAGGAGAATGCGGAAAGTCCATGTAAGTGTAAAAAAAGGGCGGAAAATATTGTTTTTTTCGTGTTTATGGAGAATGTTCGCATTTAAAAAAAAGGTTTTGGTTTTGTTAAAAAATTTTTTACATTATGTTACAAACCAGCTTTTTAAAAAATTTTCCTTTTTATTGACCCATTAGAACATTTTATTTAATATTGTTCCGAAGTTCGTAAATTTATTAGATATTTTTTATTACATTTAATTAGGTTTTTAATGAGTAAATTTTATTTTGTTAAATATTTTAAATATTTATAAAACCCAAAAAAAAAAGCTTGGGGGGGAAAAATGGGATCCGGGGTTTTGAAGGTTTTCCCATTTTCCCCCTAATTCCCCGTCAACGCTGTCCAAGCAAAAAAAATGAAGATTTTTTTTTTAAAAAAGAATTTGGATAATCCCCAAAGACGGAACCTAAAGAACGTGGGTTTCTAACCCAGACAGGGGGTTTTTTAGGGGTCTTCCCCTTTTTTTTGTGTTAATTGCGATATTTTTTTAAGGGTTTTAATAACTTTTTTTGGGGGTCGCATTTTTTTTTACAAAACCGATTAAATTTTAATTTTTGAAAAAAAAAAAAGAAACTGAAAAAAACAAACTATTTTTTCAAACTAAAGAGAGCTCGTGTTTCACTAGCCTTTTTTTCCCCGACGTCAAATAAGAAAGGGGCCACTTTCAACAGTAATAACTCCAAAACTATTTTTTCTAAGAGATATATAGCATATGGTTCTTCAATAGACAAAAAAGAGTTTTACAAGTTTGGGTCAAAATAAGGACCCCTAAACTTAGGGAAAATTTGGGGTTCCCGTCAAATGGGGTAAAATTGTAGTATGTTATACCATCCCATTCTGAATAAATGCTCCATGGGCAAAAGGGCCAAAAGCCCATATTCAATACTTTTAAATTTTTTGGAAACCATGCTTTTTTAATTTCCACCTAAAAAGATTTTCTAACAAGTTAAAGGGACTTTGCATCTTTTTTAAAAATTTTAAATAAAATTTTTTCCCCGCGCCCCCAATATTTTTAAAAAATTCAAATTTTCCCAAAGGGGGAGAATGGAGTCGAGTTGGGGAATTTTTTGAAAATTGGGGATTGATTAGATTAAAAATAATCTTTTTTAAAATTTTTTTTTTTCACCCCTTTGGGGGAAAAAAAATTTTTTTTTTAAAAAAAACGTTAATTTTGAAGTTGTTGATATGGGGGGTTGATAAAGGTTTCCCCCAAAAATTTCCCCGGAAAATTTTGGAGACGTCATTTAAAAAATATTTTAGAAAATTTCCCCCAGATAGGAGAATATGGGGGAAAATTTTTTTAAACCCACATTTATATTATCAAATAATAACAAATAAAAAAACGTTTTAAAAAAAACTTTTCCAAAAAAAAGGCCCCGCTTGGTGTGTGGGAAGATGAAGCGCGGAAAAGTGTGTGGTACTTTAAAATTTTTTTTTAAGGTAATAAAATTTACATCCCAAATTTTTTTCCCCTTTAAGTTCACAGATGAAAAATTTTTGATCTAAATTTTTTACCCTCCATAATACACCTTTAGGGGGAAAGTTTGTTGATTTTATATGAGCAGTTGTAAACGTAAGGAAAATATTCAAAATTAATCTTGAAAACGATGAAAAGTCCTTTATACTTGTTAGAAAAGCATTTTTTAGGTAGGAAAGTCGCATTTAGGGGAAAATTTTTAGATTTGGGGCCCTGGAGATATTTATTTAGAATGGCATAAAGTATAACATACTACAATTTCAGCCAATTTAACCAATTTATAAATTTTGGGGGGCCTTTTTCAAGGAACCCATATAAAGATGCCCCAAAAAAAAGGGACAATTTTTTAATAAATAGGGGAAATCAAAGTCAAAAAAACAAGATTTTACTTAAAGAATATTGTCTTGTTGTGTTTTGGCACTTCAAATATTAACGTTACCTTTCTTTATTTTCCAACTTAAATGAAAAATTTCTCATATGCATTGAATTTATTCTGTTGTAATAGAAAAATAGGACACTCTCATAACCGAATCAGTAAATAAGGCGTCCCATTAAGAAATCCTTTATTTTAGGCGTGTAATTAAATTTAAATCCTTTTTCTAAGTATTTTACTTACATTTTACAAAAAAAAAATATAAGATGACTATCAGTTTTTTTTTTAAACGAGGTGCCCAAAAGGCCCATTTATTCCACGTTGGGGGACCTGTACCCCCGAAAAATTTAAAAAAAACTGAATCACCCTATATAAACATAAACAAATTATGATATCAACATTACGGGGACCAGCTGTCTTTTTTCTTAATTAGAATATTATTCATTTGGTACAGATCGATTTGTAAAAAATCTAAATACCCCGCCCTCAAATCGGCAATAAGTAGAACTTAAAAAATATTTTTTAATTTTACACAAAAAAAAACTATTCGAAAACAACTCATATTTTTCAATCACCCCCCAATAAATATTACATAATTACGAAAACTCATCGTCGGGATCGGTGCAATAAATAAAAACAAAAAAACTCACCGCGCTCCCCATTATTCCTCCAAATTATCGCAATTTTCAAAATTGGAATTAAAAACCTATTAATTAAAAACGGCCAAAAGGCCAAAATACGCAAAAAAATTGTGCATTCCTTTTTGAAAAGATCTTACGTCCGGTGCCAAAGGGGAAAAATTAAATGTATTTATACAAAAAAGGTCTGATTTGGAAAAGTCAGTTTAAATCAAAAATTTTAAAGAAAATTAAAAGATTGTTTAATGATGCTTTACAAGTAAAACAAAAATGAAACAAATAACATGCTCTGTATTAACCATAACAATAGGCTCTGGCATAAAATTTATCTGGAATTAAAGACACGTTAAATCTCCATCTTTGCTTTTTAAAAAACCCCCTTCCAAAATATGTTTTGGGCCCTTTTTTTCGGGTAAATTTTAAAATTTTTTTCGTGTCTGATATCAGAACAAAAAAAAAAAAACAATTTGGGGATTGGGGACACGAACCCAGTCGCAGTCACCAGCGTTGCCACATTATTCGATTTGTACTATTTTGGGAAAATATTTAAATTTTTTTGAGCTTTTTCCAAACTAAAAAACAAGCCTTTTAGTGCGCAAACTTGCTTTCTCTATAGAAAAGTAGTGTATCAGAAATTTGGGGAAGATTTTTTGCCAACCAAAGGTTTTAAAAAAAAGGGTGATCAACCCCAAAAAAATCGTAAAAAAAAAATTAAATTTCTTTTTTTGTAAAATCGTCGATTAAGCGACGGAGAAAAGTAAAACCCCCTTAGGGTTTTTTTTTGGGGCAGAGCTAGAAATTTTTTTGGATAAATTTTTTGGGTTTAGAAAGCTATGTATTATGGGTGCCACATTCGCTAACAAATAAAACAGAAACCCATTCAAATGCGACTTTCTCAGCAACATTTGGGTCTAGCACCATATTCTAGTAGCAAAAGTTTCAAATAATATTTTAATAACTTTTTTCTTAATAGCTACTTAATTATAAACACTTTTGAACATGAACCTTTATGTTGAACACAAACTTAAAGGTACACAATTTTCGATTGACCTGCCGCATCATGTTCTGGATGGTGTTATTTACTTCGCGAATTTTTTGAAATATTCGGCGTCGTAACTGTTGTTCATTTTCGGCTTCCCAACCAATATCGTAAACCTTTCTACTTATTATTGCCCGAAAATCTTTAATCGGACGAGCCTGGGGTACATTTAGGGGGTTGTCATTTTTGGGCACAAATGGGATGTTGTGGGTCCCTAACCAATTTTTTGTTGTTCTAAAGTAGTGACAAGACGCAAGATCCGGCCGAAATATAATCGTTGGGGTGATGTGTGTTAATAAAATCAACCAATTTCGGAAGGCACCTCTCAGTATACTCACCCCTCACCCGTACAACATAAGGCCTTGAAATGTCCATCGCTGATATGGCACACCAGACTAAAACCTTGTCCCCAAATTTCTTTTTTGCATTATATTTGACGTTATTTAAATTTTTCCATTTAAAAATTGTCATGACCTTTAATTTTAGAATGAGACAACGTGAAGTATTTATCGTCATCCATGATCACAACAACTTGGTGGCTGTGAAGTGGTGTCTTCTTAATGCCCGGCAACATATTGAGATTCTGCGCAACTGTTCTTCAGTGTATCTTGAATTTTTTTTCCGTTTTCGATACTTCAGTCCCTTTCTGCTTAGTTCTCGACTAACGGTCATGTGATTTACATGAAATCTACGACATAATTTCCAAGTCGATTTTCACAATCGGTCTTTTGCATTTTCCCAAAAACCCATTTGACTGGCATTAGTCAATGCTTTGGGGTCCACTTTTAAGATTTGCACATGGTATACCTCATTCGCATTTAGCTATGGTTTTAAAAATGGTCGAAATTTTAACATTTCCCCCAAAGATTTTTACTATTTCAGGTTTTGGCAACCGTCCAACTACATTGTATACAGATTTTCGGATATCGGACATATTGAAGTTTGAAAATTGTCTAAAATTTGTTTTCAATGGCGACTAGGTTCAAAGTTATTTTGAATTGATTCAGACCGTACCCTTTTTCCGATAACTCTTGTTACAAACGTTATACTAAGTGCTTCGGCTCCGAAGTGTTCTTTTTTGGATGCAAAAGGAAATGTAACGGGAATTTCTCACTGGGTTAAGAACAAGTTTAAAGCCCAAACCAGCTTGACAAAAATATTTTTATGCTAAGCATTTATCAGTATCAATAAGATAAACTTTGCCCCTGTATGTTAATCCCAAATATCAATAATTTGCATTTGCATTTTGTTCTTTAGTGCTAAAATGCTCTTAATATTACAAAAATTTACTAAGCATATATTTTATGGTATTCCGATTTTTACTTTAAATAGTAAAGAATTTTTCAATGAAAATTGTAATTTAACTTTACCTTCAAATTATGTTTCTTATCTAATTTTTTAAATTAAACAAAAATTGAAAAGGTAAAATACCACAATTTATGATTGTACTATTGTTTTTGAATTGGTCTTTCGTGTACAAGACAATGTGGGTATTGTAATTACATTAATCAAGTTAGCGATAAAACTTTGAGGAATTTTTCTCAATTGGATTGATGCTTTACTATAACAATATGTTTTGCTTAATTTATAACTATTAAAAAACACGCGCGGCTTATATTTCGCCACCCACAATTAGTTTTTAAAGAAATAAAATAGTTAAAGTGGTAAATTAAAGTATATTATATATTTGAACGTTCACATTTTTAATAAGATTTCTGCGCGCAGAGAAAATTTAACACGTCCAATTTACCCAAAAAGGATCAATTGCTCGGAACAAATATTTTGGTCTAACAGATAGTATAACCACAAAAACATTTTACAAAATGTCAGTAAACAGGGATCTTTTAGTTCAGATTCTACAGTTTAGCAACCTTTAGTCCATCATTGAAAAAATTCTGCTGTAAGTTTGGCTAAAACGATGGGGTTTCAGAAAAAGGTTGTGGTCAAAGAACATTATGATCCACTTTATACTGGTGTGTGGCACCTAAAAGGTAAAGTTGAGACCGGTTGGTAAAATTAAGTTCAGAGCCATGCGGTTGAATTAGACGATATGAAAGAAACAGATACTATAAAATGAATCACGTTCAATTTTTTTAAAAATACCCTTACATCTTTGAAAATTTAAAGATCCAGTAAAGACCTTAATGTTAAAAGGTTAGGTGTTTAAAACTTAAAGGCCAACGCTTTTCTGAAGTGGCGATTAAAAGCTTTAACAACCTGTTTTTTTCACTCAAGGCAAGGGGAAATTCGACAAACCCCAAAGCAGCCAAAGTTTTACGGGCCGGGAACTTTCTATTTAATGGGGCCACCTAATAAAAGAATCTAAAGAATGGGAAAAAACACAAGAGATTACTATGGCGCTTAAAACCCAAGACAGGCGATGATATTTATCCCATATTCGGCTATGTATACCAAAAGTTAGAGCTTTAAAAAAACGAACCCATGATAGTCACCAACTTCCTGACATGACATGGCTCTCTGAGATATCACCTTAGTAGAAAAGATGAGCAATCACGTTGGAAGTTTCTTCGCTAGACTAAACAAAATTGTGAAACATAAGTTTGGGAATGCATTGTATTGAATCGCAAAAGCTTATCTTGAAAGAGCAGCTTTAGTGCCTAAAGATATAATAAATTTGCTCATTAAAACATGTCTCACTTCGCTCAAAGGCTAGGAATTAAGGGTGCTCACAAAACATCCTTTAAGGTCAAAGAGAAGTAGAATAAAATTCAATGCAATACAATACCAAGCTTAAAGGCGACAAGTTATATACAGGGTGATTCATGAGGAAATCTCAGCTTCGTAGTCAGGTCCAAAAATAAACATAAAAGCCTATACAAATATGGGTCCGCAAGGCCTTCGTTTTCGAAATACAGGGTGTTATAATTTTTATTTAATGTTTCTATTTTTTAAATAAAATCTATAATATTGTAAATATTGAAGTAAAAATTGGATCCGGGGGTTTTTTGGTATGACGGATTAGAGTCTAATCTTATTACGGCTCTTACTTGTAGGGGGCGCCAACTAAACGTCTTTTTACTATTTTGAATAATCACAACTTTTTGGAACGACCCTGTATTACATTTTTGAGTAAATTAAATTATTGTTTTGTCATTTCTACGTCAAAAAGGTATACTTGTTAAAAGTTGATATGAGCAACCGTTTTCGAGATATTTGGACTTAAAAAAAATTCGACGCATCTGATTTTATTATAGCAAAATTTAAAAAAAAATAAATAAAACAAAATGTATAATTAAACGATATGTATTTTAATTTTCAATAAAATTATTGTTTTTAAATTATGTTTGGGAAAACATAAGCTAGGTTTCATAATTTTAAAAATTCCACCATTTACTTCAAGCACATGTCAGCTCTGTGGGAACACCCATTTCAGAAACGAAGGCCTTGCGGACCCATATTTATTTTAAGATTTTTGTTTTTTTGGACCCTGAGTACGTACCTGAAGTAATACATTTCCTTATGAATACCTGTATAAAAGCTTATTAATTGATAATAAAAGAAAAATATGTTGAGTTAAAGAACTTTGGAACAGTTATATTTCTTTATGAATTTCCATTCTAAAAACATAAAGACTTTAAAAACTAAATACTTATTCATGAATTGCTAAAAAAAAATTCAATCCAGTGATCACTTAATATAGGTGTTGGTTTTTTTGCTATTTATAATACCATTAATCATTAAATAGCCGGACAATTGTTACAAAGGCTTGTTCAACTCCGGTTATTGACAACAATAAATGTTAAACGATTTTTTGCAGGATCGACACAATGGAAGAAGGGTAACGTAAATTCTGTTCATTCATAACATGATTAAATAAGAATTAATTAATTTGTCGAAATCCGGAGATAATCGAATTTCCAAAAAATTTTGCCTGGTTTTGCCGCGCGTTCAATTGCCTTTGAAAAAGAGTTTTTATGCATTTTGAATATTAAAAGTTGACTAATCGAATGTATGCGAGTTAAAAATGGGTGACAGGAATGTCTTTTGAAATATTCGTACGCAACGTTATGTAAAATTATTAAAAGCTCAACAAAGAAATTAGGTTTGATTAAATATTATGTCAGCTTATGTTCCTGCAAGTTGCTTCTTATTTAAAGTTAATTCTACAAATTAAAAATAGACCATGAATTTCATTCATAAGACAATTGTAACTACTACTAAAACATTGACGTTTCCGTATTGTTAAGGCAAATGATCAAATGCAGTCACATTCTGGATTTGCTGCGCTTAAATGTAAAAAAATGTATTTTCTATTTCATCGAAATCATAATCGCCCTCATGGTGAATTCGCGTTCACAAGATATATTCCAGTGAATAAGAAATTAACGTTTTTTTTCTTAAATTTTGGAACAACCCACGATGGCCTAAAGCCCAAACACCAACGGACTGTTGTGTCTTACGTAAAGTCACAGGATTTTTTTTAAACGGGGCTTAAAGATTTGAAGGTTTGGAGGGAAAGTAAGGACAGACCGGAGATTTCACAGACTAGACACTATGAGGATCAAACAATAACAAATTGAAAACTTTCAGGCCTTTTGGATGAGCTGTAACGGATGCATGAAGTGGCACGTCGCTTGTTCGGTAGCTGCAGGGGAGAAATTATTTCAACATCAAAGGAAGCAACATGTCCCTTACAGTCGTCGAAAGGCAAGAGTATGAAGACTTAAAATTTGGCTGCTTATAAGTAAAGAATGAGTACAATCCACTTTTCCGTGACAGTAAACTACATATGTTTTTCAGGCAATAAATTGGATAAGATTTTTATGTCCCAATTAGTATTAACTAAAGGATTCTGTAAAAAAGATCTTTGAATTATTCTGCGCAGGCTTTAGTCGAGGCAATAAAGCACTCAACCTCGGAATTTTTTATACTAAGACCGGTCCGTCTTAGTATGGTATGAGATTTTTTGCATTCGCTTCCAAAACTTTTTTTTAAAAATTGTACCTACTTTGTGACTTATACAAACCGCAAAATGCATTGCTGCAGTCAAACCAAAAATCGTTATGGAGGACCCCTCAAACAAATAAAAAAAAATATGGAAAACAAGGATAATTTTTAAACTAAAATTTGATTTTGACTTTTTGAATAAATAAATTTTAAAATAAAAATTTATAACCTTAAAAAACCCTCGGAGATGAGGTCCGCATACACCAGGTGTTCAGAGGGTCGTTTTCGACGTAAAATTCGGATTCAGCGCCCCAAAAAAACCCCATAACGATCTTTGATTCGTCAATTTCAATTGTGTGAGGAAAACCTTGAAGATGAGATCCGCGTCCAGGTCCCGGCGCATCAGGTGTCCGGGGTGCTCGCCGATGCCATATTTGAATTTAGCGATCCAAAAAACCCCCGGCCGTCGAGTTTCTCTCCTTCTCTGAGTGAATTTTGGGAGATTCCCACGGATATGAAGTTCATCGGCGTTCCTGAGCTCCAGGTCGGCTGTGGGTAAATTTGAAAACCCCCGGGAACCCGATTTGGGCCAGTTCTGACTCTTACTTACAAACTTATTAGGTCTTGTGGCTTGAAAAACTGAATATTTGAATAAAGGGTACTAACGTCAGCCCGACTATGAATAGGATCAATCGTGAGAGAGAGAGAGAGAGAGAGAGAGAGAGAGAGAGAGAGAGAGAAAAGACCGTTGTATTAAGAAAAAGGGACTAGTCTCAGCTATAGGAGCTCAATGAAAATCTTTATGATGGAATCCGTACTATCGACACGTTTAATTTTGTTATTCCAAATACTTAACAATTTGGAAATTAATGAAGAAATAAAGAAAACATTCTTGGCAATAGGTTGCACACATCCTTCCAGCCCTTCGGAAAATTGCCCATGTCATACAAAGTTCGAAAGAGCAACCAGGCTAACCAGCCTGAAGAATTTATGATACTAAAGGAAGATAGGTTTGAAATTTGAAACGTTTCAGGAAGAATAGAAGCAACAAACCTAACAGAAAACTTTTAGCAAGTTCGACTTTTCCTTTAGAGCTAGTAATAATTTTATTTTCAAAGATTATGGGGTAAAAAAATAAGTTATCAGTAATTTCTGTTTATGGCTAAGTTAATCTGTAGGTTTTAGCCACTTAAATATCCAATGTTTGTTTACATAATAACTATCTACATTAAATCCATCAAAAATTTGACTATGCACAGGTGTGGTTACCATGTCTAGCGTAAAATTAAATCAATCCTTTCAATTTTGCTTAAAGCAGCGCTTACGTAGTTACTCACCTTAATATATAGTTAGAATAAAGAAACTATTACCATAACAAAAAAACTCATATTCATCGTACAGATATAGTTATATCAGCTTACAGGAAGAAACGTAACCACTTTTTATGAAGTAGGTGTGTGTATGTGATAGCAAAGAACTTGAACTGTTGCGTAAACCAACAATAACAAAAAATGACCTACTAATTCAGATTTAACAGTTCGCCAGGTTTATTTTTATACTTCTTTAGCCTCAAGAATCATTTATACTTTATTCTTCCATTTTTTATTTATTTTTTATTATTATTCCTTCCAACTTGAGAGGTCATGGCTTTGTTGGTTCCATAATACCTAGAGTGAATAGAGTGTGAAACCTACTGCCCGCAGAGTTTTTCCCTCCTTTAAATATCAAAATATTTAAGACACAGGTTAATAAACTACCTCTTAACATATTTAACATACCCACGGTACTTTAGCACTAAGCTAGCTTTAAGTCTAGGAGAAAAAATACTAATTGAACTCAGTAGGCCTTAATTTTTAAAGATGTATACAGGTTTATTAAGGCCTTATCCATAAAAATTTAAGGGTATTTGATAACTTGATTTTAACGAAAAAACTTTTTAAAATATGTCTTTAAGAAAAACAACTTTTTAACAAAAGATACTCAATTTAGCTGGATGATTGTAGCAGCTGTATACCACAAACCTAAATAAAGACACAACGTTTTCTTCGATCTGTCGAAGCGTTTTTTTTTGTTTCGGAGATATTTGTTCGCCATATTTAGTTTCGATTATGTTTAAACTTTGCTTCCTGGCGATTGAGCTTTGTTTGTGGAAAAAATCGCAAAAATGTTCCATGTTTGTAACTACTAATTTAGATATAGTTTGAAGACGATTTTTTATTAATGTGTAATATAATATACATGTTAATACTAAGTCTTCTATGTTTTCTTTAGTTTCTGCGCCTGTAGCAGCTACGTTTTTATTTAAAAAATATACAGTTAAATAGATTTTTTTGAAATCTCTGTTATTATTTTTCGATATAGTATGTTTGCACACCACCTAATTTTGTAAACTATTTCCTAACTACCTTACTCATCTGTGTGCGGAGAAGTACAGGTACACAGTAATGAAAACACACTCATCATGGACATCAAATTGGATTCTTTTCAGCAACAGCTATATTCTGACTATATCAAAATAAAATCATTAAACCATCACAACGAAACCGCGTGTCGATAGTTCCCAGAACTATTTATAAACCAATTAAGATAAAATCACTATTAAGCACCTTCCATCCCGTAATTGTTGCTCAACAAAATAGGGTTCAACTAAAATTTCTATACAATATAAATTATAACTTTGAACATCTTTTAATGCATGAATAAATAAATAGCACAGTAGTGACAAATATACATTTCAAAAAGTATTTAATTTTAATAATTTTTATGGATTAAGAAGTAAAACAAGTAAAAGTTAGATAATGCAGGACTAAATGAAGTAGGGGCCTCTATGGGCAATAGTTTTACATCCCTAAAGCTTTAGGTTGAGTAAAAAAAATTCTTTATATGGACTGTCAAGAGATGCACATTTTATTAGGAAGTTGATAAGAGCGAAATATATAATATAATAAATACCAAGTAATTCTTTAAAGCATTACACCAACTTCTGCGTCGTTTTTCAACCACTTTAATATTTTTATGACAAAGAAGGCGTAGTTAAAAAATCACACGTCCTTCGACATAAAAACACTTAAGTAGCCTCTTTTGTCTCTGGTCATGTCTCCATTCTGTTTTAGAGTACCGTGAAAAGTCCGTTTTTTAATTCCCCCCACCTTGTTATTTTGCCTTAGGTTGTTCTGATGTTTCTTCCTCCTTCCCGGACGAATCTACCTAGATGAAGGGGTTTTCCTTTTTGAGACTTATTTCATGTACAATGACCCACAAGTTGACCTCCCACTATGCCTGTGGGCGG
>JAHBCN010024248.1:0-11991 GCA_019359885.1 Listronotus oregonensis | reverse complement strand
TAATTTTAATAATATATAAAATAAAAAACAAAAAACCCAGTTTACACGCTCGACAATGAGCCGAGAAAAAGCGCGTACCGTCGCAATATATATATATATATATATATATATATATATATATATATATATATATATATATATATATATATATATATATATATATATATATATATATATATATATATATATATATATATATATATATATATATATATATTTTTAAAATTTTAAAAAAAAAAAAAAAGTCTTAGAAGATCTTGAGAAAAATGTACAAAAAAACCCCACATGCAGTAATCCACACAGATATGTGGATGACTGCATCATTATCCCAAGAAACGAATCAAATTATATTTTGGATGAATTTAACAAATACCCTAACAACGTAAAATTTGCCATTGAAACTGAGAAAAATGTCAAACTAAATTTGTTAGACACAACATTACATCGCCTGGGAGAAAACATAAAAACCGAATGGTACAAAAAAAAAAACATGGTCGTCCCGATACTTAAATTTCAATTCCAACCACTCATTTGCAAAAAAAAAATCCGTAAAATAGGATTGGAAACGAGCAATCCAACTATCTGATCCCAAATTTTATACACAATATAGAAATCTGTCACAAAGCATCAAACCTTTTATCAAAAAATTTTTTAGTAGACTTAAAAAAAAAAAACTCCAAAAAAAAAAAAAAAGTAACATCGTATTTCAAATTCCGTGTAAAAAATTGAACCGGTGTATACATCGGTCAAACAACGCCCCATTTGGAAAATAGGCAAAAAAGCCACAAATACGAAAAAAAAAAATGCAACTGCCTTAACGAATCACGAAAAGACAAAGGGACATAATTTCAATTATAATGAAACAAAAATTTGGCCCGGAAACCCAAAACCCAAAAAAAAAACCCAAATTAAAAAAACGATAAAAAAGATATCAACAATCTTAATAAAATATACCCCCCTTTCCCTTAATAATCAGTTCATATTTTATTACTAATATAAGTAGTCCGTTCCTTGTGTTGTGTTGTTAAAAATGTAAATATACACATATTTGTTGATTAATGTTCACTATTTTTTTAACGCTCTAGGGTAAGTTTTTTTTGTTTTTTTTATTTGGATGACCCCAAGTTATACTAACTTTGTTTCTAAAACCCTAACTTTTAGATTTGAAAAAGATGGGAAAAATGATCGAAACGTCATCAATATAAAGTACAAAAAAACATAATGTTTACATTCTGGCCGACCAAAAACCAAGAAATTAAAACGAAAAAATATATATCTTTACCCGCACCGTACTGCGAACAAAAAGGAGGCTCCTGGACGATTTTGGATGTGCCCAATTATAAAATACCAATAATAATTTTGTAGCTTGCATTTCAATTTCCGTCTCGTTTCCCTCACGTGGCTCATTTTTTGTTGAGACTGGTGGGGAGTGCGGTGATAAATTCGGAAGGGTTTTCTGCCCAGTTTAGTTGTGTAGGTACTACGTTTTTTTTTTTCAGTAAGAGGATGCAGTGTTTACAAGCAAAGTAGCAGGGCTAGCTGGGGTCAACCGACTTCGATCGGATTTCTTATCAGCCATAAATTTAAAAAATTTGTTTCTTACGAGACCGCAACGTTTGCTACGGTCTTAAGAACCAAACAGTTTTTTCCCAATAAAATAAAATATTTTTTTTAAATAAATAATGGAACGTAGAAGTTATTTTTAAAAAAAAAAATTAATGTGCATTCATAGAATAAAAAAGAAAATTTTAAGTTATCGAAGATGCTCAAATAAACCACCTTTTTGGGCCCAAAAAACCAAGATTGTCATAAAAACGCCTTCTGACATTTGCTAGGGAAAGTTGGGGGGAATAATCCTAAAAGAATTCTCAATTTGTAATTGCAATTCTTGTGGATTATTAGCCCTATTCTCCTGGAAACCATAAATTTGTGATTTTACGTGGGCCCCAGAGAATAAAATCGTTGGGTGAAACCATGAAGTGGAAATGTCGACTCATCAGTAAAAACAATGTTTCTTATGAAATTTTTTTTTGTTATTTTCCCCTTTCCGTTACTAAAATGATCATCAGGGAAAATTTCATGGGTTTTTCCTTTTCTTTTTTTAGGATCGGTATCCATTTTTTTTTGCACTTTTTCCACTAATCTTCTGCTCAAATCAACCTGTTCTGCAATGGAAATTGTAGGATTTTCAATAACACTTTGCCACTAGCATAATTTCCATCATTTCCCTTTTGTTGTTTTCTTCTGGGGCAAATATCATGTTTATGTTTTCTCGGAGTTAAACAACCAAATGTCCCGAAAGTTTTTAATGACTCGGTGAATAGAGGAAATCGTGGGAGTCGGCCTGGTTGAAAATAAATTAATAAATAATTCCCCAATTCCCCCAAAAGGATTTTCACGGTGATTTCCATTGAATAATTTTAATTTTCTCTTCCAGTTCGAAACATCCCCCTTATAAATAATTATTATTTTATTAAAAAAAAATTTTTTTGGGCCAAAAAAATTAACACAGTACAACTATAGCGTCGAGCGTTCGATAGTAAAGAATTATTTCGGAAATAAACGTATTGAACTGATCGCTTGGCCGGCCGACCCCGTTCTCTAAATTGTTTGCTGGAAGATTATTGATCGATAGGCAATGCGTGCAGCGTTTTTAGGTACATCCAAAATCGTCCAGGACCGTCCTATGTTCGCAGTGCTCGGCGCCCATTTTATATATATATATATATATATATATATATATATATATATATATATATATATATATATATATATATATATATATATATATATATATATATATATATATATATATATTTAAATATTTAGGCATCAGCCATTTTTTTTCTATTCTTATGTTCTGGAATCTGTGTGAATTGCAGGTCCATTTTTATATAATTGTATAAACTCTAACGTTAACTCGTTGCTCCATTCCATTTTAGCAAATAAAAAACAAATCAACCCGCCACCAATGCAATACACAACGAACTAAGGGGTGTGCTAAAGCAAAAAAACAGATAAACAAAGCCGTAGCGTCTGGGAGCGATGCCGAAGTTAACTACGCGGCACTTCGCCGTACCACGAGCTTCTTTCATTCGTGCCAGTTTACCGACCTCCTGAAAAATGACGAAGTACGAATCTTCGTCGAAGGTAGGGCTCCCACACGCTACGCGAATATGCTCGAATACCGAGTGTTCGCCGAATACACGTAGTGTCTGGGACCGGCTTTAGGATATTGTCGACAGTGTTGTCATTTTGTAAAAAAATTATTAGCAATTTTAGAAATGTTTTAAAAATCATACATTTTATAAAACTTTTCATTTAAAAAAGTTATGCGCTAAACAAAAGAAAGGAATTTGTAAAAAATATTAGTATTTTAGAATGGTTAAAGATACTTTATTATTATAATAATATGTATTTGTTATTTTTTTTACCAAGACAACATAAATAATTTTATTTTTACTGGTTGGCAACATTGCCCGTCGCGTTCACTTGTATTGCCGGCCGATTGATACCGAGTAGTGTGCGCAGTGTTGCAAAATCAAGTAAAGCAGAAATCGTGAAATACAATGACGAAAAATCGTAAAAAATCGTGAGAAGAGTGGGAGATTACAAATTACTTAATAATATTGTTAAAAAAAGGGAAAACACAATGACAATGTTTAATACATTTATTAAATTAATAAAACTTACATAACACCAATTCAAATATTAAAACACTAAATAAATGAATAGGTAACATAAATTTCAAAATGTTGGCCTATAATCTAGGCAATAGGCACTATTATATTATGCTCAGTCCTCAGAATCGTTTGAGTCAGTATTATCCTACTACCTAACGTTCGTATCATGTTGTTATTGATTAAAAAATCAAAAAATTTTTGTCGCCAATTAAATTTTTTTTAAATAAAATACTTTCGATGGTTGGACTTATGTAAACTTTCCGATACGAGACAGGACGGGGGAAAAATGAAAACAAATAAAGTGTAAGCCCCCTTTTATCTGCAATAAACGGGGAACCCCTTGATATATATATATATATATATATATATATATATATATATATATATATATATATATATATATATATATATATATATATATATATATATATATATATATATATATATATATATATATATATATTAAAAAAAAAAGGAGGGGGGAAGTCTTCCGACCAGTTAAACAACAAAGGTATTTAAATTTTTGGGTATCGGTCCAGGAGAGGGCTAATTAAAGGAAACACTTCTTAGTTTAACGAGTTTCGAAAAATTATTTTCTTCCTCGGGTCACAATATGGAAAAAAAAAATAAAAAAAAAAAAAAGGCAAATTTTTTCTCAATTTTAGGTATACTTACAACAAAAATGCATTATTTAGAATTTGGGAACATCAACAACAGCTGGGGTTTTACAATGTATGGAACAGGATATTATTTATTTTTTAAAAAATGCATATTAATTTTTCTTAATAATTGCTGATACATTTTTAAAATATTTTAATTTTTTTAAATGTAAGACAGTACAGAATGGATGGATTTCTATACCACTTTTTTGGGGTTTCGGGGTTTTTTTTAGTTTAACATGTATTTTTTAATTATTTTTTTTTGGGAATGCGAGTATAAGGCCCAAAGGATACCTAGGTTAAAGTTAAGATATTGTTAACTTAACTGGAAGATAGATTTTCTTATGACTGAATGTGTAGTAATATGCAAAGTTAAAAAAATTAGTAATGGAAAAAAATTAAAACAGTAAATATGTAGTGTTTTAATGATCACGGGGCTTTTATCTCTCACATAAGAACATTGTGATGTGCGTGTATGTCTGTGTGAGTGTAAAGATACCCTTTTTCGTCACCTAGGGTAAGTGTTTGTGTGTGGGGCATGTGTATGTGTTTTTGGCGAAAACCCATTATCTGTCACCAAAGGGGTTAGTGTGTGTGTATGGGTTATATGTTAGTGTATGGGGTCCCCCTTATCTGTCATAAAATATTTACTTGAAGTCTGTATACCAAAGTTATTTTTTAAAACCGTTTTAAAGGGAAATACGTTGATGATATTATAACAGCTGCCAATAGATGGTTTTAAAAGAGATTTTGAAGTGTTTAATAGCTATAATAAAACACATAAAATTTTAAAGGGGGAAAAAGGGAAAACAACAATAGTGTCCCTTTTTTTGGGACACTAGAGTAATAAGACAAGCAAATAACCAGATCATTTTTTGACTGGTAACTAAAACCAACCAGCCAGGCAGGTTTCAACTATTACTCGAGTCTACCACCAAAAAAAAAAAAAATCTAATATTAGCATTAAAAAACCCCGGGTAATGAGAACTCACATGCATCATTGGTCCAGAATAACTTAAAAAACTTTTTTAAAATTTACTACTTAATTTTTTTCCCAAAAAAAATTTTTAACCAAAACTTATTTTTAATACAGCAATAGTGATCACCCATGACAGCGATAATAACGGCATCACCCCCGGGGAAAAAAGTGCATTTATTGAACATCCTCCTATTTTTTTCTATTCTTTTTTCCCCCTAAAAAAGTATAGCAACTAAAATAACCAAATTGTTTCATTCTGACAATTCAATTAAAATTGCATTTTTAAAAAACTAAAACAATAGGAAAACTTTTTTTTTAAAATTAAAGAAAAGATGACAGTTTGAAAAAAACTAACGTAATATATAGTATTCCCCTTTCCTTTAGTGCGATGGCGTATATATAGGACAAACGTCTAGAGTACTCAAAAAATAGATTAACACAAAATAAAAAATGATTGTAGATTAGGAAAAAAATCTTGTGCATTGTCTCAACATTGTAATCAAAATTGGCTATTTTTAATTTTAAAGAAAAAAAAATTTTGTGTGTGGAGGCAAATTATAAAAAAAAAGAGTGGTTCTAGAGATGATAGAGAAAATAAACATTCTAACCCCCATCAATAAAAAAAATGACATTGACAATCTAAGTGTCATTTACTCTAACCTTTCTCAATTTTTTTAAACCCAAAACAAAAGACAAACAATGATTCCAATAGTTCTTTTTATTTGGTAAAACATTTAAACAATAACTGTCAACATAATTAATTTTTTTAAAACTTTTGATTTTTTTTTTTCTTTTATTTTTTTTTTCTTTTCTTTTCTTTTTTATAACCTAACATTCCCTTTTTTAAGTAACCCACTTTATGTTCAGTTGAACCTCACTTAAAAATTAGGCTGGTCCTTCCCCTTTTTGTGTTTTTTTTTTCTCTATTGTTAACACTTTTATGCTACACTGGACCTAAATATAACTCTAGGATAAGTGTATGGTAATGCTATGGGCGAAGGGCTGTAAGTAAATATTAAAACATAAAATCTGGTATAGACAAAACATCATAATGAATCTATAATTTGTGTTCTCTCGGTCACGTACGTGCACACACACACACACACACACACACACACACACACACACACCCCCCCTCACACATTCAAACACTAACCCTTAGGTGACAGATAAGGGGGTACACATACCCCAACATTTACACCCATAAAATTCCCGGACTGTAGACCTTGTTCGGGGGAGGGGTTCAGTACCCAAATGATTGAGGAGCGATGCCGGGGGAGTCGAGTACTCCTGGCAGGGTCACCCAAGCCGGTAAGGTCTAAGAGGAGCGGGGAAGCTAAGGACAGCTCACCAGGAAAAAAACCTGAAAAACCCGGGAAAACCCAAGGTGTTACACAAACCCGGGTCCCGATGGGTGAATGGCCACACGACAGATGGTCACGAAGGGGTGTCCTGCGCCCCTGGCGCCCCCTTTTTTGCCATCCCTTTAGCGTGGTAAGGGCGCACTGCCACGCTGGACATATACTTCGACCCAACTCGGGGGAAATTTCAATTGGATATGATTAAAGAAAAAAAAGTTGAGGAGACAGACCCTTTTGTTAAGAGGCCACTTCTGCAAGCCACACCGCCTAGGAGAGAACGTACGTACTGCTCCCTAACAAAAAATGCGAGAGTGAACAAAGAGATGGGTCAAGTTGGGGCTCAAATGGACGCAGACCTGTCTGCGGACAAACCCTCCCTTCAATCTGGAAAGACTGAGAAAAAAACCCAGTGCCCACTGCCATGGGTCGCCAAACACCTTTGGGATAGACTCGGGGGAAGATCAGCGAGCTAAACGACTACATCAAAGACAGAAACAACGTCCATGGAGAAATAAAAAAGACTGGTCAGGTCCATTGAGACGGATAAAAATTTTGGCACTAGGACCTAAAGGGCTGCTTCAACGGAGACACCAAATAGAACAGTGTCATCCACGCAAACTTCCCCCGGATGAATCCACAATTGAAGACACCGGTCCCCCCCAAGGACACAACACAGGAGATGAACAACAGGAAAAGGCCGCTCTTTACCCCCAAGCCCCTTATCAGCATCTGACTCACGCACGCTGAAAAAACCAGCCAACGAAGACACTTGGATAAAAGGGGACTGGGCAAACAAGGAGAGAAGAGGAGTCCAGGACGCAACGGCTATATCAAGTAGAGCTAAAAACCAATCGACGAATGATGGCTCTAACCCAAATAACAGCCATAAAAAAACCAAGAGGAAGAAGCCAAGAACCAAGGCCGTCCTCATTCAACCAGCGGAAGGGCGAACCTACGCAGAAATTCTCAAGGAGATTAAAAGCAAGGTAAATCCCACGGAGATTGGCGTAGACATTAAGTCTATCAGGCAAACCAAAAACGGGGGTGTGCTACTAGAAATGGGCCACAAGACCGACGACAGCACTGCCTTCACCGAGGGGTTTCGGTCAGCTACCACGAATATCGGTAGGGTTTAAAAACACTGACGCCTACGACGACGATTGAAATCCTTGATCTGGAGGGGGTTTTTTTCCGAGGAACATTTTTCCGGAAGCCTTTAAACCCGCGATTTAAAACATTAGTGGCCGGGAGAAAACCCCCAAAACCCCAACCCAAGGGCAACGCCTAGAGGTCAGCGGGCAGCCTTCTGTGAATTGGACGAGGCCAGTGCAACCAAGGCGTTTGATAAGGCGCCTAAAAAAGTGGGCCCGGGAAACTGTCGCATCCGTCCTGCCGAAAAGGGGAACCCGCTGTTTCAGATGTCTGGGTTATGGCCCTCAGCTCGCCTCTGCAAAGGACCGGGATAGAAGCAACTGTTTTATAAATGTGGAGGAGATAACCAAAAAGGCGCAAACTGCCCCGAGCCGCCAAAATGCTTCTTGTGCACCCCAGACGCAAACGCTAAAGATGACCTGTGCCATATCTCTGGCTCTAAAGCCTGCAGAGCATTTCGTGGTGCACTGACTGAAGCGACAAGAGCGCAGAAATGACGACATACTTCAAGGCAATCTTAACAGGTGTATACTACCCAGAACCTATTTCCGTCAGCGTGTCTTTGAAGGTAAGATCGACCTCTGCATCATCTGCGAACAACACTCAAACCTTTTGCCAGAACGTGGTTCACGGAAAAAACTAACACTGCGGAACGGGTCGCAAATCCGACCAAGGTAACCATTAACAACAGCGGCTGGGAGAAGGTTTTTCGATAAAAACCCCTACGACATACTTCATGAGCGTCTACCTTTCGCCTAATGAATGGATCGATTTTTTCCCGGGAAAAAAGTTGGGTAGCGGGGAAAAACGCTATACGCGAATTCAGCGGGAAGTCATCGTGGCTGGCGACTTCAACGTTTAAATCGCCTGAATGGGGAGAAGATTTTGACAACGAGGAAACGAAGTCGCTGATTTCGCAGAAAGGGCTCGACCTGATAGTCCTGAACACCGGAAAACCCCTCGACTTTTAGAAGACCAGGTTACCGCGATTTAATCTTAGACATCTCGGGGGGTCCCCAAAAAAATATCCAGTTGGATCAAGAACTGGATGGTCTCCGAAGAGTACAGCGGCAGCGATCACCAACATATTACTTTAAAGGTTAAGAGGGGATTCCTCTCCAGTAACGTCAGAAGCCCCGTAGAACGAAGGGGGAAAATTAAAAAGCTCGACTCAGAAGCTCTAAGAGCTTTCCCCTTTAAAAAAGCTGGCAAACCCTTAAACTCCTCGAGACTCCAAACCAGGAGACAGAAAAAAAAGTTCAGACCCAATGAAGGCAATCACCCACTTTTTTTGACGCCTTTTATGCCGCGCCTAAAAAAAGGAGCACCATAGGGGTATACTGGTGGACACCAGAAATAGCGGCACTCCGAAAAAGATGCCTCAAACTTCGACGGCAAGCAACAAGGGGGCAAGACACACTCCCACACAAGCTTCATACTCAAGCGAGTACAAAGAGGCGAAAAACTGAACCACACCATCAAGGGCAAAGCGATATTGTGGAGGGGAAAACTGCAACGACCTAAACAGGGACGTCTGGGGCAAAGCTTTTTTCAGATTGTGGTCAAAGGACCCCGGAAAGGCTGCACCAGAAGACCAAAAAACCCCCACTTTAAAAAATCGGGGGGAGTTATTTCCCTACCACCAGCCCGAGAAAGAAGGCACTTTATAAGTAGTGGCGAAATCTTTACCAGTCAAGGAACTGCAAGATGCAGCTAAGTCCCTTTAAAACCAGGGAAAAAACCAGGCCCCCCGGCATCCCACCGCCCTATAAAGATCAAGCAAAAGGGGAAATTTCCCGGGCCTACTACTGAAAAGTTATAACGCATGCCTTGCAACCGGCACGTTTCCAACTGTTTGGAAACGCCAAAGACTGGTCCTCCTGGACAAGGGGGAAAAGGGAAACCCCATTACACCTTCGTCGTTTAGGGCCCCTTTGATGCTAATCCCAAAACTGCTCGAAAAGCTGATACAGGGGGATTTGGGGGAATTGACTTTCCCCGCGGTGGCTTTGCTGATAACCAACATGGCTTCCGTAAGGGCCGATCAAGATTGGAGCAATAAAGAAAATCACAGAAATCGCGGCAGAGGCATGGTCTGGTAACCTAAAAAACCCCAAAGTCTGTATACTCCTTACACTCGACGTAAGAAACCCTTCAATAGCGCGAAATGGGATGACATCCTGTACGCACTGGAACACCGGTTCGATAAAAAAAGAGAACTTGGCAATAGTCGAGGACTATCTAGATGCAAGAACGCTAATTGTTAAAACCACAGAAGGCTCACAGGAGTACCAGATGACAGCAGGCGTACCACAGGGTTCAGTAATGGGCCCCGACCTTTGGGAAAGCAAATTACGACGAGCCGCTGGAGATTCCGCTTTCCGAAGCAAGTGCAGCTAAAAGGGGTTTTCCGATGACGTCGCAGCCACAGAGGGGGGACGCGTGGGGGAGGCTGATTTTTCTAGTTCGGTCGACTATTGATGAGTAGAAAACTGGTTTTGAGAAACATCAGCTAAAACTAGCTAAACAAAAAAATGAGATGGTTGTGCTAACGCGCCAGAAATGGTTTCCAAAAACCCCTTTAACCTGGGCATTGGTGAGACAACATTAACGTCCACAAGGTCACTACGCTATTTTGGGGTGACGATAGACGAAAAACTGTCCTTTCACGAACACCTCGAAAGTGCATGCACAAAAGCCAGCAAGACGGTATCCAGCCTATCGAGAATCATGGCCAACACAATGGGCCCAAGAACTAAAAAGAGAAGAGTCCTTCTGGAAGTAACCACTCTATCCCCGCTTTATGGAGCGGAAATATGGTCGGATATCCTGAAGCAAAAAAATTATCGGCGTAAGATAGCGGCAGTACAACGACGGGGGTTTCCCCAGGGTGACCTGTGCCTATCGCACGGTTTCCGAAGCAGCCGTACTAGTTTTAGCGGAAAACTCCACCTATCGACCTTTTTAGATTCGAGAGAAAAACCTACAAACTCAAAGTCAGAGGCGACAACACGAAGGAGGCCAGAGCAAGAGTGAAGGAAGAAACACAGACGGAATGGGAAAACAGATGGATGAACTGGGGACAAGGGTAGATGGACAGCTCGCCTGATCCCGAATATCAAAACCTGGGTTACCCCCAGATCCCTGAGACGGGCCCCTTTTTCCCGACTCAGCTACTGACGGGCCACGGCCGTTCAACGCCTACCCGTTCAAAATGGGCCTACACCACACTCCAATGTGCAAGTACGCCCGGATAAAAATGACGGAGCACACGTTTTTCGAGTGCGGACGCTGGAGGAACCACAGAGCCAACACCGAAGCAACTCTAGACAAGACTCTTAACCCTGCGAGTTTAGTGAACTACATGGTAAAAAAAAGAAGAAAACTGGAAGGAAATCGGGGAGCCTTTCGCGCAGCGCCTCCCAAAAAAAAAAATCTTAGAAATGCACCAGTAAGGCAGCAGAGAACCGTCGAGACGCAACACGGACTGGGTTGAAGTAATGCTAACGCGGTCCCGACCCAGTCTTCCTTGCAATAAACGCAGGGAATAAGAGGAGGGGTTTTTTTTTGTGGGTGGAAATCCCACACTACCGTCTATCATCTTACGGTGTTTTTAAAAGATTTTTTGCCCCCTCCCAAAAAAAAAAAAAAAAAAAAAAAAAAACCCCTAAAACACACTAACCCTTAGGTGACAGATAATGGTTTACGCACATAAAATACACATGCACACACACAACCAAAAAACCCCCCTTTCCCGGGGAGGTGACAGATAAGGGTATACTTTGCACACTCACACAGACATACACGCCAAAACACATGCTCTTATGTGAGAGATAAGAGCTCCGTGATCATTAAGACACTACATATTTACTGTTTAATTTTTTACCATCACTAATTTTTCAACTTTACATATTACATACACATTCAGTCATAAGAAAATCTATCTTCCAGTTAAGTTAACAATATCTTTACTTTTAAACCCAGATATGCCCGGACCTTTTACTCGCATTCCAAAAAAAAATAATTACAAAAAAAACATGTTAAACTAAAAAAAAAACCCCGAAACGAATAAAGTGGTATAGAAATCCATCCATTCTGTACTTTGTGTTACATTTAACAACAATTAAAATATTTTAAAAATGTATCAGCTTAATTAT
>JAHBCN010024247.1:0-11989 GCA_019359885.1 Listronotus oregonensis | reverse complement strand
AAAAAGGGGTTATTGATTTCCCCCTCTTTTCCCAAAAAAAAAATCTAAATCTCATATATTTGTTTCCCAGAATTTAAAATACAAAGAAAATGATTTGGATTAAAAAAAAATTTTTTTTTTTAATTGCCCCCCTATTTATTTTTTTTATAGAAAAATGTCATAGGATCCATATCTTGTAAATACGAAGTTTGCAAAACGGTATGAACTTGTTTTTGGTTAAATAATCCGTGAAGAAAAATTTGTGAGTGTGTGCTGTCTGACGGTCGGGGGAAGGGGTTTTCCCCACTCACTTTAAACCAGAGGTTCTCAAACTTATTTCGTCTAACGCCCACTTTGAAAATCAGTTATTAGCGCCCCCTTTTTTTTTTTCACCTTAAAAATTTCAATAACATATTAGTGTCCCTGGATTAAATTAAACCCCTATATTCTAAAGAATTTTCGTACCAGAGAGCACTATTATTGCAACTTTACCATATTAAGAGTATATTTTATTCAAAAAAAATAACAACATTGCAAAGATAATTCAACTTTACAGTTTAAAAGTATCGGGGTAGCGGGGGGTCGAAGGATAATCTTTTGGGGGAACGTCACTTAGAGGGGGGGAATTTTTTTTTTTTTTGAATTTTAAAAAAAATTTTTAAAAAGTTTTTTTAAAAAAAAAAGAAATTTATTCACATTTATTTTATTCTGATATAAAATTTTTAAAAAAAAATTTTTGGGGAAAAAAATTTTTAAAAACTATAATTAAAAAAAAACCAGAAATGTATCAAAATAAGCTTTTTCAAAAGAATAGTTAAAACAAATAAAAAAAGGTCTTTTAATAGCCAAAACTGACTCGAACCGACAATACGCAAAATTGTTTGCCAATAACCCTGGTAATGTGAGCAAAATCGAAATATAACAGACCGTCCCCATTGCCAGGTCGTAGCACAAAAACGACCGATTTGTGTCATAAAATACGAATTACCGAATTTTCAGTTTAAGTCGATTCTGCCTTAGTGACCTTATGAACAAACGAATCTCCAAACTAGGTTCTTTTTCATCACAGAGCGATCGAGAAAAAGGGTTAAAAAAAATTTTTAATCCATTGAAATCAAAAAATTTAAATTTATTAATCAGGCACTGATTCGTTTTTTTCAATCGTTTGCGAACGACATACTCTAGTCACCGGGCGGACGCGAGGCGGCTGTTTTTGGGCCCTGCACTGCAAAACACCCACGAAGTTTACGGACAAAAAAACAAATTGCACAAATAAATCAAACAATATTTGTTCGCGCAAATGTGAATTATAATCGAACCTTCAATTTTAATTTTTTTTTCTTTATTTTTACTAGATTGGTACAAAAAAAACCCCTTCGGAAGGGTTTTGTTCCGCAAAATATAAAATAATTTTTAAATGCTTATGGGCACCAACCCACGACACTTGAAGACAAATATCTTTCATGTTTGATACCTATTACTAAATATCTTAAGATATAAATAGCATTGTGAATGCATTAAAAATATTAAATATTTTTTAATTTTTTTAAAATTTTAAATTTATACGGGTGGGATAAAAATATGAACTAATAAATGGATGTTTTTAGTAAAAGAATTTTAATTTCAGTGAATTTTAAAATATAAAGTACTGAAGTTACAAATCACCCATGGCCCCCCAAAATCACATACGCCCCCAATTTTTTTTGGGGTCGCCCCCCCCTCTGGCCTTAGCCCCCAAGGGGGCGTTATCCCCCCTTTGGGGAAAAACGCTTTAAACCTACCCCACCACCTTGTTCCCGGGAAAAAAACCAAGACTTGTTTTCCACTTGCGGAGACGTTTTTTCTCAAACATTTTAAAAACGCCCCCAAAACCCCTTTTTTACTCTTTAGTCTGGGGAAAGAAATTTAGGGAACTACACCACTGCAGTGAAAAAAACGGTTAAGAAAGCCTTGATTTTTGATCGATTTTTCGGGGTTTTTTGGTTTTTTTAGTCGTCGGGGAAGCGCCATTTTGATGTGTTAATTAGTTTCGATGTCATATTTATAGACCCATTCCTCCTTGCCCGTAATGTTGCCGTCGATAATATTTTGGACCAAAGAAAGCTTTGTTTGAATCAGTGCGATGTTTTTGAACAAATTCGGCCTCTGCAGCCTGCTTTTAACTCGTCTCGCCAAAACACATACATAAAGCCACATTTTCATTTTGATTTGGTGATCAAATTTTTAGTGGTTAATGAAAATGAAATGAAAATAACTGTGAGAAAAGATCTTAATAAACAATTTTTTAAACAATTAAATGAGCAACCTTTACGTTGAAAAGAGAAAAAGGTTATACCAAACATTCGATAAAGTAAAAGCTTTTCTTATGGTTTTTTTTCTACATAATAATAATGAACTATTAACATTATTAAAAGCGTTTGATGAAAAGAAATATATAGTTTTTTTTTTTTTCTTTATAAAAATTTTGATTCCCTGCAACCCTTTCAGGAACAAGACATTTAGAACATTAATAGTATTTAAAAAATAAATAAAACTTTTCTTATTAAAAATAACCCCCAAATTTTTAAAAAGATTTAGGTATTTTTTTAAATCGCATTTTTAAGATGGAAATCAAGATGTGTTCAAAAAATATTTGCTCACATTTTTTATACTAAATTTAAGCGCAAAAATTTGTATATGCAAGAGTAAATGTTTGGAATTATTTCTGACGCCAAAAATGATAACAAAAAGTGACGTATCACACGGGCTTAACTGTACTCTACAGACGCCACTAAAAAATATTGTAATATTAAAAGAGTGTCCTACACCTTTTTAAAGCTTAAAATCTAAAAGATAATCCATTTAACTAGCAGAACCATAAAAATTTTCTTCTTTTCAGATGTAGGGAAAAACCTCAGCCCCCTCTTTTTTATGCCGTTGAGGGAAATGCAATTTCAAGGCAAAGGTACAGCTTTTTGTAAGTAATGCCACAGGGGATCCAATTACCTCAACAACAGATGTGTTTACTTGAACAACTGCTCAGCGGTGAGTCTAAACAAAGTCAACAAAAAATCTAAAACATGTGTTTGAAAAAAGGAGAGTAATGGCCTTGCCATAGACAGGGGCTGAAATATGCTGTTTTGATTAAAAACATCCTTGCTTTTTAAATGCCATAAGTAGGGGCTGCCATTGCAGTCGCCGGAAAAAATATTAAAAAAACCGGATATTTGTAAATTGTGTTTTTTGGACACCACTTAATAACATTAAAAGAAATAATATAAAATTATTATTTTTATTTTTTATTCGTTTAAACAGCTTTTTTGGGATTTTTTTAACAATTTGGCAAAAAAATTTTTAAAAATGTTTTAAAACTAATATTACAACAAATAAAATTTAAATGATTGGGTCTTTTTATAAAAATTTTCCCCTTCCCCCTTCTAGGATTTTTTATTGAATTTCCGCTATCTCTTAGTGCAGGTACACATGAGCTTAAAAGAAATTTTGACGCAAAGATTGTTTTCCCAATCTGATAGGAAAATACGTTGGGATTAATGGGAATGATAAGATATCGATAGCTATAGCTATCCTGATGGGTACTCGTTTAGCAGGTTTCTGTCCCTATCTAGCGTCAATTCTACCCATATAGTTATTTTATATTATATGTATATCGGTATATATATATATATATATATATATATATATATATATTATATATATATATATATATATATATATATATATATATATATATATATATATATATATATATATATATATATATATATATATATATATATATATATATATATATATGTTTAGACGAATGCCAGAGTGAAATGACAGTGTAGATTCTGGGGTAACTCGTGTCCCTTTGACTATTTGCAGCTTGACGTTTCGATGGCCTCTAAATCATCTTTTCGAAGTTTCTTGATTTTTTCTGGTATCAACGAAGCTTTCGGCTGCGGCTGGTTTTGTGCGTTTGCTGCGTTTTCTGATTGGGCGGCGCTGGTCTGGCCAATCAGAGCGCTTTTAAAATTTCTCGTCGGGGGGTCTGCTTATCCAGTTATACTCAAGCTTCGGTGATTAAAGGTTGAGCTGGAGTTTGTCTAATTTTGGGCCAGTAATTGTTTTCCACGAGGGCAGGCGGGGTCATTTTTTTTGTTGAGGTTGTCCGGTCGTTTTTCTATTTCTATTGCTTTTTTTTAAATTTGGATGTGTTCGGGCCCCGTACAGATTGTTTTTTTCCCCAAATTGGGGTTTTTAGGTCCGTGTTAAGAGTGTTTGGGGAAGAGCTGACGTGGTTTTTTTTTTTTTTACCGAGTTTTTGTGTTCCCTTTTGCGGGCACTTTTTTTTTTTTTTTTCGTTTGTATGAAGAGTTGCCCCCCGAAATGGTATTTCGTACATTTTTGGGTTTTTCCAATGGGAATTTGTCCTTGGTTGGTAAAATTTTTGTTTTTTGGGGGGCCCTTTTGCATTTTTCGATGTTGGTCTTTTTAGGACTTTCCCCCATTCTGTTTGGTCCTTTTTGGACAAAATAAGGAAGCTTTCTTGTTGTTTTCGTTTTTGTTTTCGTGGCTTTTTTTTTGGGGGTTTTGGGGACTGCATCTCGTAAAAAAACCGTTGTTTTTTGGGGTTTCCGCTTTTTTTAGTTCACTGTCTATGTGGTTTTCATCTGCCAGAGAGGGGCCGGGGGGAAAAATTTCCCCCACGTTCACGTCCGGGGGGGGGGTTTTTGGAAAGGAAAACAGTTGGGGATGGGAATTTTTGAGGAAAATTCCCCCAAACCCCTTCCCGTTTTTCTTGATTATAAGAGTTTAGGAAGGGGGGGATTTTACCCATTTCCATTGTAATTTAATTTTTTGAGGGGGGAGTTCAGATGATCAAAAAAGAGTTTAGTTGTGTTCCCCCCGTGGGGCCATATAAAAAAGGGCATCGATTTGCGAAGCCACAGTTTAGGAAACCCGTGAAACCTAAAAAAAAGAGTTGAAGGTCCAAAAAACCACGGTATCTACGAGTATATGTTTTTGGTGTTGTTTAATCCAAATCCGGTGTCAATTTGACTCCATCAGGTTAAGGTCAAGAACATTTCAAGGTCAAATTTTTAAAAAAAATCCAACCAAATTTAAAGAGTTTTTATTTTTGTATTTGGGGACGCAAAAAACCCAAAATTTTTTCAGTTTAAAAACATAAATTTTTTGGGTTTTAAAACGGGGAACCCCTTTTAACCCTGACCTGATGGGGCCAAACAATTTGGATTCATCGCCCCCAAAAAAAAAAAAGGGAAAAGGCCCAAATTTTTGCCCCTTTAAAATTTTAGGGTTTCAAATAAAAACGCGACCAAATTTAATGGGAAAATGACAAAAGATTCGGGATTCAGCGACCTGAAATATATAAGTATACATTTCAAATTTTTGAAAAAATTTTTAAAAATTTGCCTTTTAAAAAAGCCCTTGACCCTGAAAACCGATGGAGTTAAACTAACCGGGGTTTGAATTTAGCGACCCAAAAAAAATATAAGTACCATGGTCGAGTTTTTCGGACGTGCCGAATTCGGCAAACGGCCGAATTAATAATTTTCGGCAAATTCCCCAAACCCCCCCTTATCGGGGGTTTATGCAAAATTAAAATTAAAAATTTTAGAAAAAAAAATTAATTTTTTTAAAAATTAAAAAAAAACAAATATGGATTTTTTATATTTTTTTTTTAAATTTTTAAGTTTGGGTCGCTATTTACTTAAAAAAACGGTTGGGGCCCCGGGAAAAAAAATTCCATACTAATATTTCGAAACAGATCGAATTATTACAAAAAAAAATTAGGTTGGGGTTAATTTTTTAAAAAAAACGTTGATAATTAAAAAAAATTTTTTTAAATTTTAAAACTTGCAAAAATATTTTTTGGGGATTTCCAGACAAAATAAGAAGAAAAAAAAAACAAAAAAAAGGGGAATATTTTATTTACATAAAAATACTTTTTTGGGGGACAGGGTGCCCCCAAAATTTCCCGCCTTATCTTGGGGGCCCCGAAATTTTAAAAAGATAGAGGTCGGTTTAATTATTTAATTTAAGGCAAAGTTGCGAAAATTGGGTGCTGATCAAAAAGCCCCTTTTTAAAAATTTAAACATTTTGAATACTTTTGAACACTTTTAAAAAAACCGAATATTGCAATTTATTTTTATTTTTTATCACTTTTATTGGGGTTGGGGGTCACAAAATAAATTTTACATTCCTTATGCTACTTTTCTGTTCTACAAGGCAGTGTTATTAGATTTATATACCAACGTTTCGTTTTTTCCCCGAAAAATTTTTTTTTTTGTTTTTTAAAAACCCCCTTTTTTTTTTACAAATTTTTGAGCTTAAAGGTTTCCCCAAAACTAAATGTATCGCACTTTTTAAAAAACAGATAATAAGAAAGACGGAAATTTTGTTTTTTTAAAAGATCTTACCAGGAAATCTTAAAAAATACGGTACATTTTTGGTTTTTTGAAACCAAAAGCTTCTAAAATCAGAAAAAAAAAATCCAGGCCGGGGTTTTAAAAAAAAACAAAGGAAGGGGGGGTCAAAGACGAAACGTGGTTTTAAAATCTAATAACATTGTCTCTAGAACAAAAAAAGAGCAATAGGAATGTAAAATTTTTTTTTGTTATATCTAGAAAAAAAGTCATAAAAAATAAAAATAAAATCGCGAATATTCGGTTTATTTCCAAAAGTTTTGGGGAAGTATTCAATTTTTTTAAATTTTTTTAAGTTGGAATTTAACCTACCTCGTTTCTTTCAAGTTTCCGAGATCCCGGGGATGGGTTTCCCCAATTTTAAAGTACATTTTTTATTTTAAAATTATTTTTTTAAAAAATTTAAAATTTTTCCCTTTATAAAATTTATTTCCCAAGTCATTTTTCCAATTTAAAACTTTCAAAATAGTTTGCATATCTTTCTAATTGCATTTACAACATGAAACAATTTTAAGGTGGGGAAAAAAGAGGGGAGGAAATGACGCGGCTTCCCATCTTTTTAAAATGCTGATAGGTAAAAAGAATTTTGATTAAAAAAATTTTTTGCCCCCCTTTTTATTTTTAAGCTCATGTGTACCGGCACTTTGGTTTTTAAGTTAAAAAAAATCGATATGGCTTATTGTATCGTTTTGCTTAACAATTCCCTTTTTTTATTGGAAAAAATTCCAAAAAACTTTTTTTTCCAGATTTGATTCCCGTAAAAATGAGCTATTGCTCATATTTTTCAAACCCCTTCAAACTTTTTTGGGGAAAAAAAATATTAAAAAAACCCTTTTGACTTTTTTGGAAAAAAATCTAGACGAGGGAAAACCGGGTCGGCCCCAAGTTCTGTCTATAACCCAGTGTGTATATTAAACAAAATTTCTCATCCTATTATAACTTTGTTATCGTTCCGCACAAAGGTATGAGGTTTTTCAAATTTCCCCATAAGTAAACTAATTAACTGTAAAAAAAAAAAAAAGTAGTGTCAAGTTGTTTCTAAGATATTCGTTTTAAAAAAATTTAAAGGGGTTTTGAATTTCTACAAAAATGACTTCTCTTCATTTTACTCAATGGCCCGTCAAAATTATGGGCCACTTTTGAAAGGATAGAAACTTTGACATTTTTCATTGTTTTTTGTGGCTATCTGAAGCCAAGGGAAAAAAATTTTTAACGCACGCGCAAGGTGATTTTTATACACTTATGTTGCCAACAGCAGTCGCGTGCGGAAAAAAAACAATTTTCGAACATGCTAGGAAATCTACCATTGTGCATTCGTTTTATATTTATGAATTTTTTAAAATTTTTAAAACGATTTTTTTAAATTCTATTATTCTTAAATTTTATTGTCTAAGATATTGAGCATAAAGGGTTTTCCAATAAGAGGTGTTATTTTGTTATTCAAAGAAAAATGCTTTTTTTTAAGATAAAAAATCAAATCAATCAAAAAAATAGAATATAATCACCCCTTTACAAAACACAAAAACTCCAATCACCTTTTTAAACCCCTGCGAACAGTTTTTGGAAATTTCCTTCCCAAAACCCCTTTTTTTAAATACAAATTCCCACCGTGGGCCAGATCTCCCTTCTTTTTGATTTTCTCTTCTCAAATTCAAAAAACAACGATAGGGGCCCCCCCGGCTTTTAAACAGAATTCCTCAATATCGTATCCAACAAATTTTTGATTCATCCAAAAATTCCCCAGATGGCTCTAAAACTGATCACCACAAAAAGGGGCTGCCTTTTTCCCTTTCACTTCCCCCTGATTTTTCCATGATTTTTTCCCCAAATTCCCCCCCTACACCAGCATATTCACCGCAGAACTTTTCGCCATAAAAAAACCCTTTAGACTCCCCCCAAAAATGAAAAAAAAAAAACCTTTTAACATAACTGATTCCAAATCATCTCTAGACAGTTTAAAAAAAAAATCTTTTAATCGTGACCCCTTACTAAACCAAAATTAAAAACCCCATTTTTGAACTCACCCCCCAAGCAAAAAAATTTATTCATGTACGTACCAAGTCACGGGAATACAGGGGAATGCTGTGGACCTAAAAAAGGGGAAACCCCAACCTAAAAAAAAAACACAGCCATTTCTACAAGCACAGACGTGTTTCCCTTTTTTACCACCACAAAAAAAAAAATTCAGGGGCAAATTTTAATTTCCTCCCCCCTACAAATAAACTTAGATCCATCCAAGAAAATTTTTTTTCCTTGGCCTACATCTTTAAAAAGAAGAGATTTAAAATTTTTTTAAAAATAATTTTAAAAAGGTCATTGTCATCTAACCCACTCATATCTCCTAAATAAAAACAGACCCACCTTTATGTGTTTTTTTTCTCCATTCCACTAAAAGTCAAACATTTTTTAATTAATGCCCCTTTTTCCCAGCACAAAATTTTTTAAAAACCTAAAGACGGGGAAAACTAAAAGACTGTTTTAAAAAAAAACATTGACAACATTCGAAACTTTAAACCTTTTAAAGAAAAAAGGATATATAAAAAATATAATGCCAGAAAACCCCGTTTTAATCATAAAATATGCTAATTGGTGCTAAAGGGCCCTTTTGTTGCTGACGCACCTTAATTCAAAATACCCATCTATCTATCTAAAAAAAAGGGGGTTTTCCCCCAAAAGGGTGTTTTTTTGTTATTCGAAAAATTTTTTTATAAAAAATCTTTTATTTTTTAAAATTTTTTAGGTTTTATGCCGTTAAAAAAATAAAAAATAACCCTTTTTAAAAAAACAGAGCACGGGGGTTTTTAAAAAAATTTTTTCCCCAAAACCCAAACCGCGGGGCCCGCCCTTTTCCCGAAAAGCCTGAGTGAACCCCCTTTTTGGGTATTGAATCGACGTTCCGTTGGAATTTTCCTTTTACGGGGCCCCCAAAACGAAATTGGGGGGGGGTTTTTTAACACAAGATTTTGGGGCCAAGGGTCCCCTTTTTGGATAACAGGGGGGGTTTCCCAAAAAAAGGTTTGTTCCCGGGAAACGCCGTCTTTTAAATAAACGTTGTCCAAAATCAATACCATCCAATTCGGGGCAACGTTTATTTTTAAAAAAGACGGCGCTTCGTGCCAAAAACAACAAAAAACCTTGTTTTTTTTCCGGGAAATTTTCCGACCCTATTATTTTTTGGGAGGTGATCCTTTTACCACCATGACTTGGATTTTTTGGGGCCCGTGAAAGAGAAGGTCTACGCCAATAGCCCAGTGTCGATTCAAGACCTCAAAGATGGAATTCGTGAGGCTATCGAAAAATGGGAAAAACCCCTTGCGATTTGGTTAGGGAAAAATTTTCGGGAAAAAGGTTTTTCCTTTTGGGGCTGTGGTAGTCATTTGGCTGATGATTTTTCCCTTTAAAAAGGCATACCTTCCTCTTTAAAAAGAAAAAATATCCATCATTTTTTCTTAAGATAGGGGATTTTTCTTAAAAATTAAAATAACACCTTTTTTTGGGAAAAACCCCTTTTTTAAAAAAAAATTTTAAAAAAGTGAATATAATTGAAAAAATGCCCAAAAATTTTTAAGGGGGAGTTCACCCCGGGTTTGAACAAAAACCCTTTTAGAAAACCCGTCCGTCCATAATTCAAACCTTCAATCTCGTCTCTTTATATCCGCTCCGAACTCGCTCTACCCCCCAACAAAAATTGATTGTTGAATGGGCCGGGGTAAAACCAGGAGGATCATTATATTTTTTTTTTTTTAGTTTAATTGTAAGCAGATTTTAATGGACCTCAAAATTTTTCGCTATTCCCCCAAAAAGACCAAACAGTTTCCAAAAAATTTGAGATTCTCAATGCTTGAAAATATTATTTTTGTAGAAGAATGTACAAAAAATTTTAGGTCTGTTTGTTATTTAGTTATATTTTACACTATTTTACATTTTTTGGGGCCCACTTTTTCCTAAAATTCACCTTCCATAAGGGCGATTACGAAAAAAAAAATAAAATAGTGTAGACTATTTCGTAATAACAAACAGACGTAGAAACTTTCAAAAATCAATACCTTTTTTCCAAAATGGTCAAAAAATTTAGGGTTTTTTAAATTTTCAATACTCTGATTTATATTGCTTAAATTTTTTTTAAAAAATATGGTAAAAACCTTTTTTTTATATAAAGGGTATTCCAATAAAGGTTTCGAATTTTTTATTTGCAAAATTTTTTTATCTTAATTTTTTTTTGGTAATTGGGTTTTAGGGATTGTGAAATTCAGTACAATTTTAACAATGGAGCGCTATACTACGAACAAAGTGTTTACATTATAAAAACGTTTTTTTAAAAAAGGATTTTTTTGTAAGAGCCACATATCGACGAATTTGGGATTATTTTTAAAAAAATTTGTCCCTAGAAGCAACTATTCGCAAAAAAAGTGCATAAATTTGAAACCACCGGATCTGTGCAAGATCAAAAAAAATAGGAAACCCTTTTTTTCCCCTTGAGAATTTTCAGGCTGTTGGGGGGAAAATGTGGCTGAAAATCCACAAATATTTGTTGAAAGACTTTTACAACATTTGGGAATAGAACCCTTTAAGGGGGAATTTTGAAAAAAATTTAGGTCTGCATCCTTATAAAATTCAAATTACTCAGGAGCTAAAGCCACATGATCATGGACAACGTCGTGCTTTTAGCAATTGGGGGCCCACAGAGAAAGGCAGAGGACAATAATTTTTGCAATAAAATCATTTTTTTTCACGAGGGTTTTTTCCATTTAAACGGTTACGTAAATAAACAAAATTATCGTATTGGGGGAAAGAAAATCCTAGACAGATTCACGAAAAGCCAAAAAATGCCCAACGGGAACAGTTTGGTGCGGTTTTTTTTGGGTGAGGGTTAATTTTTGGCCGGTTTTTTGAAAATGAAGACGAACAAGCTTTTAAAAATAAACGGAGAAAAGATACCGAAAAATTTAGTTTTTTTTTTGGGGGTGGGGGTAGACAATTTGGTTCCCCAAAAGATGGGGCGGCATGCCATACAGCACCAGAAACATTGGATTTTTATTTGGGGCACGGTTTGAAAGGAGGAACCGAACGGGGGTAAATTGGCCAAATATTTTGCACTTTTTCGCCGCTAGATTATTTTTTGTGGGGCTATTTAAAAGCAAAGCTTACGAAAACAATCCCCTAGCCATTCAAGAATTGAAAAAAAATTCACAATAACGTGACATAACTCCAGAAATTTTTGAAGTAATGGGTATTTTTAAAAAAAAAAAATTTGTGTGGGGAGAGAAGTCGTGGTGGTCATTTAGCAGATATTGTATTTCACGTATAATTGTACACTGTTTAAATACTAGTGCCTAAATAAACTTCAAATATGTTATAAAAAATTTTTTATTTTTTATCAACATTCGAAACTCCTTTTTTGGGAAAACCCTTTTTTTTTAAAATGAATGTTTTAAAAAATATCAAAATATTAATTTTAAAAATTTTTAAAAAGAATATCTCCCCCACAGAAAAATTTTTTTGTCAATTATATAAAAGATACTTTTATTAACCCTATATATCAATTTTCATTTATTCCTTAATAAAAGCCGTATTGAGTGAA
>JAHBCN010024246.1:0-11983 GCA_019359885.1 Listronotus oregonensis | reverse complement strand
TGTCTCCGCGCACACGCTGCTTACTCGGGATATCCTTGCCTCTTGACTCCCTGATGTTAATTTCAGCTTGTGGGGTCATTAATGGCTCTTCCCTGTGCCGGGAATTAAGGATATCGCCTTCACTATACGTTCTTGCCCTCGTCATTCTTGTAGCTAGCTCAGTTTGGGTCGGGAGCGAGACCGTGGTTTGTGGCACGTGGCGGAGATTGTGGTTCTGCTCGCTAGCACGACTCGGGTCGGCAGTTCCGGGAAGTGTAGCGGCATTTAGGTCCTTTCTATGTGGTTCCATTAAGCTTTGGAAGTGCTCCCATGAGCCACTTCCTCTCTTCGTCGGTGTCCGTAGCATTGTTCTTATTTTTCTTCCTGATACCCGCGGAAAGTCACTCCGGGACTTTTACAGGGGTGTTCCTGGACCCTTCCTGTATCCTTTAAAACCTTCCCCGGTGCGGGTATGGATGGGTATAGTACCCAAATTGTCAATCCAAAATGGCGTGTCTCTTTAAAACGCAATAAAATTATCCCTGACTTTATCCCTGAATTTATCCCGGTTACCCGCAGAAAGTCACTCCCGGATTTGTGCAGGAGTGTTCCTGGGTCTTCCCTCTTCCTTCCTAGACTAGTCCCACCCCGGGTACTAGTGGGTGTCGTACCTAAAATGGCGTTCCAAAACTTGATGTCAATGAGAATCCTCTTTTTGCAGTGTTCCCCTTTTATCCCGATTATTCCTGTGTCACCCGCCGAAATTCACGCCGGGAATTTCGCGGGCGGTTCCTTCAGATGTCCCTCTTTCCAAATATCCCAACTGGGCCCCGGGTACGCGCGGGTATCCCTGTTAAATTCACCTTTCCCTGAATACTTCCTAAAATCCCCTTTTTAACCCCGTTTTCTGTCTTCTATCTTCTTCCTACCTATTCCCTCTTCTCCCGAATGGGCCGAAGGAGCCTGCTTCGTAAGTGCAATGAAGCGGCTACACCTCTCCCGAAAACGCAATTCCAATTCCTGGGGAAACAGGGGCCGAAAATCCTGTCGACACAAGGCGACGGCTTACCCTGTTTCAGACCTGCAAAGAAAACTGGGAATTACGATTTTCTGTAAGCTGGAGCGCCTGCTTTTGGCGGCGGTCTCCAGGTATCCTGTTTCTTAACAAAGAAACTCCCACGGGTGCCGAGCTTGTCCAAGACGGCGGTTCCCTGGGTCAACGTGGCTATTCTTGAAAAAGAATATTTTAAATAAATAAAACTCCTTCTTTCAACTTCAACTCCAGAACTCCTTATCACAACGCTTCCTCGATAACTCCAATTACAGGATCATCATAAAAGCAGACTTCTTATAAACAAAAACGTTACTAAACAAAAATACTTAAACAAAAATAAAAGTAACTGTACGCATTACTTTTAACCTGCCTCCATAGGCTCACCTGGGGCTGCCAATCTTTAGGCAGATGTATCCCCGGTATTCTACTTAGAAGCGGCTGCCTCCAGCTGCCTGCTTCGACTGACTCAAAATCGCGCGAGCGACCTGCTTTTATGCGATTCTGTATCACCACCCCACTTAGAGGGAGTGTTGTGATACGGGGTGACTAGGATTTCCTTTATTACTAGAAAATCTTCTTATTCTAACATACCCCTATCACTTAACACTATCCTAAAACTACCTTAAGACTACAGAACCAACATAAAGCAGAAAACTAACTTTATCACAACATTCCACAAAACTTTTCTATCTTAACTTTTTAAATCTTAACTTTTACAATCTTAAACCCTTTTATCAACTTCCAATCTTTAATTTCCCTAGAACCAATTCTTCCTTGCATGTTTAACATTAACTAACTTTTATTTTTTTACTTTACTTTCTTAATCGCTTGCTTCCACCCCACTTAGTTTTAACATTCAGCATTTCCTAAAGCAATAAACAACCGTTTATTCTTTTCTTTTCCAATCCACCCCACTTAGGATATAAATTACTTTACTTTTTTAAACAACCGTTTAAACTACAACTTTGCCTAGTATCGTTAAGGTTCTAAGACCACCTTGAGCCATACTTAAACTTCGCAGAAAACCTCATATATCTCCATATATGAAAACTTCAAAATCACCTTGGCAACCGCCAATCACGCAATTCCACGACAGCCTCTCCTAGGTCTGCCCTCCTGTGGACCTTGCGGAACCCCTCAACTCCTCAATATTTCAATAATACTCCATTTCCCTTAAACTCTTTTCTGGCCCGTGGCTTATACTTGTTAACCCCATACTAAGGCTACCCTTACTTTCTGACTCTAATCACGAAATTTATATCCTAATGGTGTAACTTCAGTATTACTTCTGCTCTAACGAATTCCCTTACAATTTTAATCTCCCTTTTTACTTAATTTTGTCCCCTTAATCTATTCTCTTTTCTTAACCCTTATTTGCTTTCGCTTGGAAGAACTGTCCTTTACATGCAGTGGCTTCTGTTCTGAAGCATTCCCCTGATCAAATTGTCCCTAACTCTTTAACTTTAACTTCTTGGCTTCTGCCTGACTATTAACTTTTTGAATGGTTCCTAACGAATTCCTAATCCTAACTTTCCTAACTTTAACTCTAACCTATTGTTTACAATCCTGTCCGGGACGGCTAACGACGGCCTTGTTTCAAGCCTGCCGAACCTGTCCTTGCGGAAACCAACTTAAAACTAAAATACATTGTTGCCTTAAAACTAACTTAATATTAACAATCTAAAACTATCTTAACCTAATCACTCTAAGAGCGTCTTTGCACTTTCGGCACTCTATGAGCGTCCGAGCACTTTTTCGGCACTCTATGAGCGTCCGAACAGAACCCGCGCACTGTCACTGACGTTTAAACCATTGCTTTGGTTTAAAGGCACTCGCGAGTGTTTCTTTCATTGACTTGCCAATGCGCTGGTTACTCTTGTGGTCACGATCGGGGGTTGTCACAGTAGGGTCGTCCGGGTCGGGCGGCTCTTCTCGTCGCTTGTCAGGTGGTGGGTCTGGTGGCTTCCAGACTGGATCAGTCGAACAACCAGGCGTTGGTTGTTGACTAGGCGCTGCTGCTGGCGTGGTACCGCTGAAAGGTGGCTTTGCAGGCGGGCGCTTAGGGTCAGCCGGATCGTCTCGGATGCGCTTGGGATCAGGCGGATCCGGTGGCGGCGTATTTGGTCTTCGTCCTTGTGGTTTGCATCTCGTCAGTGTCTTGGGCAGCAACTCTGGACTCTCAATCGTCGCAGGGTCCGGTGGTTCGTCTTCAATGGGCCCCAAATCTCCCCATGGTGGTCGTGGTCTTGGTTCTGGCGGTGGTGGCTCCTGTCCAGGTGGATCCCTTTGTGTTAGCGGGAATTCCTCTGACAAGTTTGGTTCTCGTTCCGGTGGTGATTGTGGGGTCAGCACGTGGATCGTCGCTGACTCCGGAATCTTGTTGGGCAAAGCTCGCCTGGGCGTTCCATCTGGGTCATGGCTGATCGCTGGATCCGGCGGTCGTATGTAGAGGTCCGTAATGACGCCCCCATATGCGGACAGAGGGTCATTTGGTCGGTATTCTTCTCTTACCGCGGTAACGATCCATCCGTCATATCTGTGCGTCAGTCTGGTTGTATTTGGCCTGTTCATGGACATGGGCTGCATGTCGGTGTCTGATTCTTCAGTGTCGCTGTCTGTGCCTTTTCGAGTATGTCTTGGGACTCTTGTGAGTATACCGGGTAGTCCGGACTACTCGATTCGTCTCCCTGTTCTTGGGCCCGGTCCTCGGCCTTTGTGTCTTCAGCTTCTGTCTCTGGGTCACCTGGTGGATCGCCTTTGTCCTTGTCTTGTTCAGTCTCAGGATGAGGTTCCAGTACGGCTACTTGTTCTGGTTCCTTGGCTTTTGGTACCGCGGATTCCTGGTCCTTATTTAGCTTGGCAATGAGGTCTTTGTATACCTCGCAGACTTGGGCAGGAGTTAAGAACCCCTCCTCCGGTACCTCGTCCTCGAATTCCTCGTCTTCCTGATCAATCATGTTGTTTGGCATGATTGGTTCCTCATCGTCAGGTTCATTGGTAGGTTCAATGTCATCGTCCGTCCATTTCCGATTCGGTAGGGACCCGTAGATCTGCTCGTGTAGTCCTTGGACGACGGCCAGTGCTAGTTCGTCACTCTCATCCAAATCGCACATATCCCCGTCGTAAAAGTAGACTTCCACAGGCTTCCGGTTTGCGGAGTCCTCTACTATGCGTGCCTCGTCACGTGGTTCTTCAATTATGGGCTTAGGCTCAATTGCTAGCCTCGGTGGTCCATTATTCTTGCGAGGGCAGTCCACTTTGTAGTGGGGTCCACCGCACTCGTAGCATTCTAGTCTGGATCTTCTTTCATAGTTGCCTCGGTTAAACCGCTGCTGGTTATTTCCTTGGAACCGGTTGTCTCGTCGCTGGTCTTGGTTACGGGGTCTCTGCTGGTTTTGTATTTGCTGCGAGGGTCCTTGGTCAAATCGGCGTGATTCTATTCGGCTTTTGCTTAGTCGCTCTTCCTGGGCCTTCATCATGGCCTCCCAATCAGCCTCCAAACGGGTTGCGTCCGCAATTAGCTCGTCCATCGTCACGCAGTGGGAAGACCTAAGTGGTCCCCGAATTTCCGGTCTAATGCGTTCGAGCAGAAGCCGTACTAAGTCCTTTTCTGTGGCTGTTGGTAGTAGCCTGACTCCTAGTCTCCATCCTTTTAATAAGAACGCCTCAGCAGATTCTTGTTTCTTCTGCTCTCCTCCATAGAGCTCTGCCAATAACCGGTTCCTAGTTTCCGTGTCATCAAAATTTCTTAACAGCACTTTCTTGAATTGGCTCCAAGTTGTGCCTTCTCCTCCATACATGGTCATTCTTCGTGCTGCTTGTCCCCGCAGCTGCTTGAATGCCGCTCTATGCCAATGGTGTTTCGGTAGTCTGTTGAGGCGGCAATACTCCTCCATGTTCCGTAGGAACAGTTCCGGGTCCTCTATATCTTCTCCTGCATAATGCGGTGTCACCGTAAACAGGTCCTTCTGGTGGGTGTTCAAGTTTTCCATGGTCCGCGTAAACTGGGCTAGAAAGTCCCTTATGAAGTCCTGGTTATCCCCAGAGCTTCGCTGGACTATTTCCCTATGTTCCTTCTTAGGTACGGGACGTTCCTCTTCTTCTGTATCCGTTTCTTCAGAAGATTCTGTCACTACCAGTCTTCTGGCTGATCGTCTCATCTTTGTTTCTTTGGGCGCCAGATACCGCTCATCAGGTATCACATTCCTTATTGGTTCATTAAAACACCTATATTCCGTCATTCTCGTATTATTTTGGCTTCTGTCTTGGCGCATTGGCCGTGTCCAATAATCGGTTTCTTCCATGTCTGAATCTTCGTCTCTCATCCTGGGCTGGTTCCTGCTTAATGGGTGGCGTGCCGGTTCGCCTCCGTGGTGTGGGTACTCCGCCTCTACACGGTTCATTTTCTCGGGAACCCGGTGTTCTGGGTTCTCAGCCCTCCGAGAAAACGTGCCCCTTGAGTTGGGCGACATGTCTCCGCGCACACGCTGCTTACTCGGGATATCCTTGCCTCTTGACTCCCTGATGTTAATTTCAGCTTGTGGGGTCATTAATGGCTCTTCCCTGTGCCGGGAATTAAGGATATCACCTTCACTATACGTTCTTGCCCTCGTCATTCTTGTAGCTAGCTCAGTTTGGGTCGGGAGCGAGACCGTGGTTTGTGGCACGTGGCGGAGATCGTGGTTCTGCTCGCTAGCACGACTCGGGTCGGCAGTTCCGGGAAGTGTAGCGGCATTTAGGTCCTTTCTATGTGGTTCCATTAAGCTTTGGAAGTGCTCCCATGAGCCACTTCCTCTCTTCGTCGGTGTCCGTAGCATTGTTCTTATTTTTCTTCCTGATACCCGCGGAAAGTCACTCCGGGACTTTTACAGGGGTGTTCCTGGACCCTTCCTGTATCCTTTAAAACCTTCCCCGGTGCGGGTATGGATGGGTATAGTACCCAAATTGTCAATCCAAAATGGCGTGTCTCTTAAAAACGCAATAAAATTATCCCTGACTTTATCCCTGAATTTATCCCGGTTACCCGCAGAAAGTCACTCCCGGATTTGTGCAGGAGTGTTCCTGGGTCTTCCCTCTTCCTTCCTAGACTAGTCCCACCCCGGGTACTAGTGGGTGTCGTACCTAAAATGGCGTTCCAAAACATGATGTCAATGAGAATCCTCTTTTGCAGTGTTCCCCTTTATCCCGATTATTCCTGTGTCACCCGCCGAAATTCACGCCGGGAATTTCGCGGGCGGTTCCTTCAGATGTCCCTCTTTCCAAATATCCCAACTGGGCCCCGGGTACGCGCGGGTATCCCTGTTAAATTCACTTTTCCCTGAATACTTCCTAAAATCCCTTTTTAACCCCGTTTTCTGTCTTCTATCTTCTTCCTACCTATTCCCTCTTCTCCCGAATGGGCCGAAGGAGCCTGCTTCGTAAGTGCAATGAAGCGGCTACACCTCTCCCGAAAACGCAATTCCAATTCCTGGGGAAACAGGGGCCGAAAATCCTGTCGACACAAGGCGACGGCTTACCCTGTTTCAGACCTGCAAAGAAAACTAGGAATTCGATTTTCTGTAAGCTGGAGCGCCTGCTTTGGCGGCGGTCTCCAGGTATCCTGTTTCTTAACAAAGAAACCCCACGGGTGCCGAGCTTGTCCAAGACGGCGGTTCCCTGGGTCAACGTGGCTATTCTTGAAAAGAATATTTTAAATAAATAAAACTCCTTCTTTCAACTTCAACTCCAGAACTCCTTATCACAACGCTTCCTCGATAACTCCAATTACAGGATCATCATAAAAGGAGACTTCTTATAAACCAAAAACGTTACTAAACAAAAATACTTAAACAAAAATAAAATTAACTGTACGCATTACTTTTAACCTGCCTCCATAGGCTCACCTGGGGCTGCCAATCTTTAGGCAGATGTATCCCCGGTATTCTACTTAGAAGCGGCTGCCTCCAGCTGCCTGCTTCGACTGACCTAAAATCGCGCGAGCGACCTGCTTTTTGCGATTCTGTATCAAAGGGGTCCATCCAAAAGAACGAAGGAAGAACTACCTAGACATAATAGAAAAAGACTTTGCAGAACAGTAGGGCTACTAACAGGGCACGATAATCTAAGAAGGCACCTACAAAGATAGGCTCATGGAGCCCACTGGAATATATCAACCAACCAGTTTCGAGGTTATACAGACTTGTAGAAGAAACAACACTTATGGGAGGATTGGTATAAAAGATAATGGAAGATTAGACACAAAAATCCCAAGAGGCTGCGCTGCCTTCGGTAGTAAATCTAAAGAGGAAGAAGAAGATTTACAAATGAGACATGGAACCCACACCAACTATATACTAGATGGTATTGGCCCCAAGGGAACACTTTTCGAGTTTTTGAAAAAGGTTGTTTTTTTTTTTTAATTTTGTTTGGGATTTTACGGCAAAAATACACAAGATAGCTAGCCACAAATAGGATCATGTTCAATTCTTATTGGATATCCCTGTACGTTACTGGTATGGGCGAAAATTTTGTTGGTATGTGTTTTCCCCCAGCGCGCATTTAAGCTTAAAACACAATACAAATATTTTATTATTTTTTTCTGACGCATTTTTACTAATAAATACTTTTATAATATAAACAGTCTACATACAATGATTAAATAATGACGTCAACAGATATACGACAATTTGTGTCACGTTAAGTATGAAGTAAGGAGAAATTAAAACAAATTTTAAAAATGAGTTTAAGGTTTATTTTTAAATTAGCTTACGATGGGATCATAAACGTGTTTGCATAGGTTATCACAAAGTCATCGGAAATACTTTGAAACATTAATATTTATTGCCTATTCTTTTAGGTATTACGACAAATATTGGGCTAAAATTATACGTTTTTTACTTAAAATTAAGAAGATTTGGTAATGTTGTACCAAATAAAAATATCAAAATCGATATTTGGTATTTTTTACAAAAAAAAAATCATCTTAATAGAGTCTAGTTTTTTGAGGAATCTGTATCGAAAATACATACATGTTCCTTTGTTCAATTTCGGATTGTTTTAAGGTAGTTCACTCGTAAAACGACTTAAAAAATATATGGGGTTAATAAACGTGTCGTTTATCTAATTGAAAAAAAATCATTTTGTTTATCATCTGTAAAGCGAGATATAAACAATCAAATTGTGCGCGCGGTATTTCCTATTCGATATCATATCGTTTTTGGGCCCACGATAAGAAGAAACAGAAACAGTGAACATGGCAAGTGTAGAACACCATATTCTTTGCGCAGAAATCTGACGCGAATCTCGGCCAAAATTCGCAGCCGCAATTCGTGGACGAGCGTAGAGCCGCTATTAAAAAACTTGGGTCCCTATTTTTAAAAAACCATTAATAATGTCATATCTTAAATTTAGGACATGATTTATAAATATTTCATTTATACGAAAGAGCTCAACTAAAAATACTAACTGAAGGGTTTCTTCTTCTTCTTCCCTGGGAGCCGTCTTGATTCACTACCGGAGGAAGCGCAGCCTTTGGGACTTTTTGTGCCTAATCTCCCATTGTCTTTTATACCAATCCTCCAATTAGTCTTGTTTCTTTTACAAGTCTGTATAACCCCGAGATTGGTTGGTTGAAATATTCCTGTTTCAAGATATTAAAGTTCTATCTAAGGCAAGTAATAGCTGCTTGAAGATCTTTCATTTTACGTGATTAAGTACTTAACCTCAAAAACCGGGAAAAGGGTACATTTTCCAACAAAAACTCATAGAACATTTTTAAAGAGCATAAGAGGACCTTTAAAATGAGCACCAGCAAAAGTCTTTTGACTAAAATTTCAGTGAGATATGGTGTAAAATAGTTAAAACTAAAAAAAAATCGCATTAAAACTAATGTCATTTCATTCAAAATCAAAATTAAACTTATTTCCTGGACCAATTACTTTATTTGTATGTTATTTATGACATCTAAAAGTTTTGCTAATTAGAGATGTACAGTTTTCAAAAAAAAGAGCCTAAATTATATGTTTTTTTTGTGATTTTTCAAAAAAATTCTCATTTTAACTCCAAAAAATTTAGATACGAAAAACTAAGGAGTAGAAAAATGTAGCATTTTTTATGACGATTATTTTCAGTTTTTATTTTTTTGTGGCATAAAAATTGACGGAGTTATAACCGATTTACACTTTCACTATAGTGCCAGGACTGCTTTTCCGCAGCCCTTTGACCCTTTAAATATAAAATATGAAGGGTCCCAAGCCTTTCTAACATACATAAGCTTGTAGCCCTGAAAGTTACCTTTAAAGTGATATTTTGTAGGATCTGATAGCTTCAAAATTAACAGAGTTACACAAAAAATAAGATTTGAAATTTTAAAGCAGATAATAAATTTTTATTCTTGAAGAATGTACGATGAAATATTGAATGTCTTTGAATAAAATTTTTCATTTTATTTTGGCAAAGGGGTGGTTCTTAAGGGTTGGCAGGGTGTGGACAATTAAAAATTATTTTGTGTTCAAAGAATAAACTTTAGAACCAACAAATTTAAAATCAAAGCATCAGTACTCATTAAAAAATATTTTTTTTATTTTATTTTTGTCAAAAGGGTGGTTCTTAAGGGTTGCTAGGGTGTAGACAATTAAACATTATTTCAAGTAAATAAAACTGTAATACTAAAATTACGCAAAATCGAAAAATTGGCCGTCATTAGATATTTTTTATTTCATTATCTGCAAAGGGGATTTTTTAGTGGTTGAAAAGTGGTAATAATAATTTTATTAAAATGCTATGAATTTTTTTTTAGTAAAACTGCAATTGCAATGTTACAAATCGTTAAAAGATTTTTTCTGTATTATTTTCATCAAAAGGGTAGTTTTTAAAGATTCTTTAGGGTTGATATTGCAAAATACACCAATTTTATATTGTACAATACGTTATATTCATCTTATATAAATAAGAGACATTTGAATCGAAAATAAGCCGGAAAACCTATAAAATCCATTTTTTCGATAAGGGGTGGTTTTCACCCCTTAAAAATAATTTGCACACCTTGCGACCACATAGATTTTGATACGGAGGGTAGGATAAGCTTAATTCCAAATTTTCAAGAAAATCGGTGCATATAGGATGCCACAGATTCGAGTGAGGCATGGGATCTCGAAACCGTAGATCGAAGTCGGTTAAATTATGGAAAAGTTGTGTATTTACGTACTAACCATGTCCACTCTAGAAAGTTGCAAAATTCCGAGTACTTCCGGAGATATAAAAAAAACCGAATTTGCCAATTTCGTTTTTATTTTCTTCGACGTTATTTAAGAGCGATGGAAAACAGAAGATACTTTTAAAGCCACTTTTTAAGCTCTACAAAACATCGATAAGAAATTTTTCGCACGACGTTTCGTTTTCGTTAAACCATCATCAACTTTATATTTTTAAATACGGACCTGGGTTTTTTATTTAATTTTTTTAAACCCTTACCCAATTACAAAAATGTATAACACAAAAAATGTAAACGTCGTACGGAAAATCTCTCGACGCTGTTTTATAAAGCTTAAAAAGTGGCCATAAGAAAGTATCTTTTGTTTTTCTATATCTTTTTAAATAACGACAGAAAAAAATATAAACGAAATTGACAAATTTCGGGTTTTTCCTGTATATCCCCGAAAGTACTCGGAATTTTACAACTTTCTAAACGCCATGTTGTTAGGCACGTAAATGGGCAACTTTGCAATAATTTAACCGACTTCATATCTCTTACGGTTTCCAAGATCCCCATGTATGCACTCGAATCTGTGGCACCCTGTATAAAAAAATCGGAGGTATGACACTATTTTGAGCTTGACTGCCTGGACTAGTATTCCTCGTGTTTGTTTCGGATCCATTTCCTTGTTTGCCCCCGTGCTGTGATTTTGGTTACTCCAAGGGCAGGTTCTGGTCCAAAGTATGGTGTGGATAATCCCTGTCTCGCTTTTTCGTTGCCTTCTATTCCCGAACGTACTGGTACCCATAAGAGAGTGACCCTATTGCGTTCTCCCAGTTCCCTGCTTGGTTATGGAACCATCCGTGTACCAGATGATGTCTTCAACCTTTACCACATTCTGGATTGTTTCACCTCGTAGGTTCAGGGGTCCTAAGCCCTCTAGATTTCAACTAAAGGGTTTAAGCATTTTTCCAAAAAATAATTTGTTTTGATTTATTTAGTTTATTCCAAGTTAGATACTCGCAAATAACCCTAAAATCAAAAGACAATATAACAATTAAAGGAAAATCTAAAGCTATGTTGGTTTTAAAATTACTTCAAGTATCTGTTTGCCCATAGGAAACGGCGCACATGACTCGAGTACGATAATTAATATAGAAATTAGGTAACTAAACTGTTTATGCTGTAGTAGAACTGACCTTTCTCTTTGCGATAGTGTAGCGTTTATGTTCGACTTGAATTTTTAGTAACAAAGAATAATCAGTGCAAATCTGACAAAGTGACACGATCACACCGGCGGCCCCGTTAACCGGCTGAAGAAACGATGGTACCTTGCGCTGTTGCCGAGATTGTATATGTACCATTTTTGATACTTAAAGTCTGGTATCGGCACTGTGCTATTGTTAAAATTTAAAATATATACATATGTCTAAATTCATATATTATACATACTAAAGGAAAATACACTATGAATTATTTATACACCTACAGGGTTATTCAAAAACAGATGGCACCGCTTAATGGGACATTTCTTGGTCAAAAATAAAAACAAAAATGTTATAGTCTGTCTCAAAGTATATCGTTATGGCTTTGACGGACCATAACCCATTAACCTTTAACGATTTTATTACCTATTGTTATTGGGTAAACCCATTTGTTTATAAAGGCAGGGGTGGTTCAGGTATTTCTTGAGTATTAACCATTAGGCATATAAATATTTTGGCTAATATTTTGGTGGCAGTGTTAAATAACTGTTTTTACTGTGCGTTTTGAAAAAG
>JAHBCN010024245.1:0-12010 GCA_019359885.1 Listronotus oregonensis | reverse complement strand
TTTAAAATGGGACAATCTTCCCAGTTGGGCATCATTACAAAATTTGTTGTAGATGGAGAGCTAGGGGAAAAATCATCATCATCAGTAATATGGAGTTTCCCAAAACATGTTCATTTAGTATTGTTAATTATGTTCCCCCCGGCTGACAACCTTTTGGGATACAAGGGCAGAATAAGGTAAAAAATTTTTAAAAAAAATCGTCATCGATATTAACCCCATTTTTATTTTGGGAAAAAATAAATACCATAATATCTGCAATAAAAAAAAATTATAGATTTAAAAAATGTTTTTTAAACATAGTTCATGTATGAAATTATATTAAAATTTTAAAATGGTATTACTGATATTAATAATAAATGATCTTTTTGAAAATATCACCCCCCTGTATCTCAAAACGTTTAGGAATACGTTCATAAAATTTTTTTTTTCTTAAAATGGCCCCAAAAATTCCCCCCTAAAATATTGAAATTCAATTAAAAAACACACTGTAAAAAAAGTAAAGCTCGGGAAAATTTTGGGATTAGCCCCTTTTTAATGTTTAATTTTAAGTGGCCAAAATTAACGATTATCGATGACATTTTTTCCCAAAAATTTTACACTTTCCCCCTTTTTTCCCCCCTTTGTAAAATAGGCTATCAGGGCCGGGGAAACTAATTATCAATACTAAATCATCATTTTTTACGGAAGAAACTGCATATTACTGATGCATGATTTTTGGGCTCAGTTTTTGACCAATGTGTTTTGATAAAACCACAGTGTATTTCACATATTTGAGTCAATAAGGCCCCCTTTAAATTATATTGCATCCTTTTTTAAAACTTTCAAAAAACTGTAATTAAACAGTAAAAAAAAAATGTTAAAAGATACACAACTGTGTTTTTTTAAAATTTTTAATTTTGTATTTAACTACCCGGGTACAACCTGTTAAATTCATTAAAATATCTGTTTCGGAAAACTGCTGCAGTTCAACATTTTGACGACCGGCTGCTCATCTGAAAACTTTTCCCCGTTCCAACTTTTCCCCGGAACCTACTTGCTTCATTGAACAGGCGGGTTGTGACTCACAAAACAGAGGAGTTTGTATTCAGCAAAAAGGGAGGCAGTAAATAAATGAAACACAGAGATTTCACATTTTTATTTTTTTGACGTCTTTTTTGGGTCTCGGGGTTTTCCCCGGGGATGCTATAAATGTGATTTTTTTTTTTTTCGTTTTAAAATCCGTCGAAATTTTAAAATTTAATTTTAGTTTTGTTACCGGTTGAGTTGAAAACCTCCAAGAGAATCACCGTTTACTCCCGTGATCAAAAAACGATTTCAATTAATCAGTTTTAATTTTTTTAAGATTACCATTATATTTATTGTTTTATGCCCGACGGGGGGAAATAAAAACCGGAAGGCGTCTTAAAAACTATCTTGGTCCTAAAAAATTTTATTTTATTTTTTTTTCATGGGTACTAAGAGGTTAACTAAAAAAAAAAAACATTTATGAAAGTTAATAATTGTTGTTGTGGGGCTGGTGGGTGGCAGTGTACCGCCCTCAGGGGAGACCCGGTTTTTCCCCGCACTGTCCATTGGACTTTTATAGCTCGTCACCTCACAGAAAGCAATGTCAAACAACTGTGATATTTCTGCCTGAAACCCTCTCACTATGCTTTAAAAACATTTGGGGGTGGCCCCCATATCTTGTAAATTTCCCCAAACAGATATGTGGGGGGGCGCCTAGCTCTGCGTAGAGTATGGCACAAAAGAAGAATAATTGTTTATTTTAAACGAATTGAAAACATCCCTTGAAGCTCTTTGTTTTTTTAAAATTTTTTTTTGACATTGGATTTTTAGTTAATCGATATATCAATCTTGTCAATATAGTCTTACTATGGGTTTTAAGTATTCCTTAAAAGTCGCCTTACTCATATTTGAAAAAAAAAGGTGGTTTTTTTGGACAACACCTGCGGAAAACCCAAAAATTTTTTCTTATCCATCAGGGGCCCTCGTTTTTCCCCTTATCCGTCGGCCAAAAGGCCAAATCATAGGGGGGGTTTTTTTTATTTTGTGTCATACCAACGAACAAATCCAAAAATTTTTTTTTTTTTTTTTTTTAAAAGAATTTTAGCACCTGTTTGTTAAAATTTCATTAACCCTTTAAAAAATTATGGATAATAAATCGGGGTAATACAAAAATAAATTAGAAAGATTAGTGAAATCACAAACCCCAAACATATATTGATATTTTAAGGGGAAAAAAGAAAACCTAATTAATTTTCAGATTGTGGTGTACAATCTTGAAAGGAAAAAGGGGTGCAATATCTTAAAAAGGGTCCAGTCTTTTCATTTTTTAAAATATAATAATTATTGAAAAAAAAAGGGAATAAAATAGTAGCAATCAGGGGTAAAGAACATTATCCGGGGATAGACGAATCAAAAAACCCAATTTTTTTAAAGGAAAAAGGGGCAACTAAGGTGGGGGGGGGGAAATTAAGAAAATTAGTAAATGAAAAAGTTGAGGATATAAAAAAAGGACTATCTCCTATTTTGGCGATAATTAAATGGGGGAAAATTAAGAATTTTATAAGCATTTCTTTGAGAAACGGGGGGAAAATAGTGAAATAATGGTTGAGGGGGTGAAACCAATGAGTTTTCGAAGGAGGTTGGGGAAAAAGATATTTTAAAAAAGTTTAAAAATGTTACATTTCATTACTCTAAAACTACATTTAAAAAAAAAATTTAAATAATGAAAAGTTTTTTTTTTTTTTCATTTCATAAATTTTTTTATCAAACAGTCATGCCAAAATTGTCTTAAACATTTTATTTTATTAAATTTTGTGGTAGTGAAATTTAAAAAAAATAAATTTTCTAACGTCAATGTTTTAGAAAAAAAATTAGAAAACCCCTTTCCTTTCTATTCGGTTTAATTTTAGTGTTTTGCAAACTGTGCAATTTTACATTGAATGGACAAGACGATTTTGGAATGGAATCAAATATTTGCCTTATTTTAATTTTCTTGAACTAACCATGTAATGTCAATACAAATTTTAAAAAATTTTTTTCACTCCTTTTTTTTTAATGCCCCACATGGAATAATGCGATGCCTTTCCAATTGCGTCACTTTTTTCTTACAACTTAGTAACTGGTTCAAAATTACTTTTTTCCCGCATTTATAAGCGCTTTTTTAGCTTTTTTTAAAAGAAAATTGGAAAAAGAAAGTTCTCTTGTAGTGGAATTATTGTGTATTTTTATACTGTGAACTTATTTAATTAAAATCTATTTCTTTTTCCTGTTTTTTGTTTGAACAAAAAAAAAAATCTATGGAAATCTATATTTCCCAAATTAGGCGAACTCCCTAAAATATAGTCAAGATCCCACTGCTCAATTCTGAAGGTATCGTTTTTTTATCCCAAATTTTTAAATGAATGTTGGAGTTTTTAGGATTAGGGATAGGTTGCCTATAAAAAATTAGCTGCAATTATCTGAAATTTAAATTTTGATGATTAATTCCCCAAAAGTTGACAACTATTTTTTTAAAAATTTTACGACATTTGAAAGATAATAATTACAAATTAAAAGGGGGGTTACTCTCAGTTACCCCGTTAGGGTTGCCAGTTTCGTTATCATTTAATGGTTTACACTTACCTGTTTTTTTTTAAAATTTATTACAAAATTAAATTTTTTATATACAATTAAAAAAAACCATGGTTGCCAGTTGGAAAAGGCCCCAAACAGAGGCTGCCGTGATTTAAAGAAAGGCAAGTTGGGCCCCAATTTTTGTCGGCATTGCCACTTCCATGCATTTACGGCTGAATTTTTCAGCTGCTTTTTTCAATAAAAAAAAAGATCGGGCCTTTAAAACTTTTTAAATATCAAACCTTTTGACATTTTTTCGTGTTGAAAGAGACTGACGTTTTTTTTAAGATGAAAAAATTTTGTTGTCCAAGAATTTACCGCATTTTGTGGGGAAAAAAAGCAAAATGTTAATAATTAGATATAGAATATTTCAGAAACAATTTCAGCAACATTTCTTAAGCCACCGTGTAACTCTGATCTTAAAAAACAAGCGCAGGTCAATGCAGATATTTTTTCCCCCCTCAAACTTATCTTGGATTGGGGCCCAAAAATCGTGTTCAGTTTAATGGCAAAAAACCAGTCATGTTCGCTGTCGAAAAAAACTGCGAATGCTCATCCCTTACATATGGCGGCCGAGTTCTGCAGAACAAAGACTCTTTAACTAGTCGGCGTTACTTTCGAGAATAACCTCAAAAAAAAAACATTTCATCCATAGCTTCGGTAGCTTCAAAAAGTTGATTCCATCCAGCCAGAAAGTTTTTTCCCAAATCCACTCTTTTGTATTAAATCAGCCCTTTTTAGAATATTTTTCATGTGGGGGGAATGGCGTCCCCAACACTTACATTCTGGCCCCCATTCAAAAAAGGTTCTTTTAATGATCCAACGCTACAGAAGGTTCCCCTTTTTTCCCCATCGTCGACTGGGGGATTTCGTTTTTCTATAGGTTTTTCCCCGGCTTCGCTCAGAGGAATTGGCCAGTATAATTCCTTCTCTACCCCCCAACAGAGCAACACGTAGTAATTTTTATGCATCCTTTTACAGTTCAGTTAAGAGGCCCGAATTCCCGCTTTCTTCTTCCCCTTTATTCCTAGAGTGAAAAGACTATGGAACCTGCTGCCCGCAAATTTTTTTTTCTCCTCCCAATCTAAAAAAATTTAGTCCCGTGAACAAATCCCCCTTCCCCAGAAGCACCACGGTACTTGAAAAGGGATCACCTTCGTGGACCGCCCAAGAAAAAAAAAACAAAAAAAGAAAATTTTTTTAAAAAAGTCAAAATTTTTTTATAAATTGATTCCCCCTTGTTGGAAATCTTAAAAAAAAAGTTGAGAACTATTTTTAAAATTTTATTTTGGGAAAATACAACTGAGCCATGTTGTATTCCAACCCCAAAAAAATCGGTTGGTCCCAATTGATGGTAATTTAAAACCCCGGTTCATTGGCGACCCCAAAACCAATGACTGCGAAGATACCTTCAGCATCAAAAAAATTAACTTAAGATGCAAAAGACATAGATGAAAATATAAAAAGGGTGATGGCTCTGATTCAGATGATATTGAACGATACAGACAATGAATAAGAAAATTGGAGATATGTATAATTATAGGATTTGCATTTAGAATAAGTACAATGTTAATACATACTTTGTGAAAAAAAAAGGTTTTTTTTTTTTTAATCTTTTAACCAATAAAAAAAGAAATATAACTATCCCCGAACATTGAATGAATAAATGAAAAAAATCGATTTTTTTTTAAAAATTCTGTAGACAACTTTTCAAGTAAAAAAAAAAAGTAAAAGATAATATAGGTTTTTTTTACCAAAAAAAAAATCATCATGCTCTAAAATTTATGTTTCATAAAAAATAAGTAAAAAAAAACTAGAAAAACATCGACCCTACATTTTTCCTTTGATTTTAGCCCATAACAATAGTGCATCTTTCTCTTGCGCTTCCCTTACCCGGGGGGAGAAAAGTTCTTTTAAAATTTGGGAACTCTGTTCCGGGATTTTCCAATGGAACCATGGTTTTTTAATTTATATATAAAACTTTAATTTTGTTTTAAAAAAATTAAAAAAACGGGAATCTAAACAATTAACACTGATATACCTGTTTATAGCTGGCAACCCTAACGCTGCGGCTGACGGCGGCAACCATGTCTTTTCAATTTGTGACATTTTTATCTTTCAAATGTCGAAAAATTTAATTAAAAACATGTTAAGTTATGAGCGAATAAATCATACTAAAATTAATTACAGATAATTGGGTAATTTTTTTTAGGCAACCTACCCCAAACCCCCTTCTACCTTAAATTCTTTTAAAAAAATTGGTTTATAAAAACAGATACCTGCAGAATCGAGCAGTGGGTCCTGTACTAATACTGGGGGATTAACCCGGGAAAAATTTTCGGACTTGGTATAAATTTGACATAAATGATATGAATAAAAACGTCATTCCCAATTTAAAGCATTCCGCTAAATGCAGTGGTAAATACCAATTTCCTTTGTTAAAAATTGGAAAAAACCCTTAAATTTTTTTTTTCCCAATTATTTAACAATGATTTTTTTCACTATAGTAGTTATACATATATAATTTATATTAAGCAACATTTAAAATCTATAAACAGTAATAAAAACTGGCAAAATGGCGTGTATTACTTTAATAATAGCATTATCAGTATTTCTTTTTAACAGTATATAATACATATTATAATAAAATTTAAATTCTCTAATTAATAAGCAGGGCCGTATTTAGGCGGTGGCAAGATGGGCATCTACCTGAGGGGCGCAAAATCGGCCATAATTTTTTTTTTATTAGTTGTCAGTACCATAGTCATATTATTATTATTTTTTTTAATTGAAAAAATAAATTAAATAAATAAATTACAACAGAACAATTTTATAACCAATTTTCAACTTGGATACTTAATTTAATTTTTTTAAACATTAAGACTGAAAGAATGAAAAAATTTTTAAAAAAAAATATTAATATATCCAATATACAGCGAGAATGTAACACTTTGAATTTTTTAAATATTTGGGCTGCAGATAAACTTTTTTTTTATAAATTGGGCAGCATTAGTTCTTTTTAAAAAAACGGCTTGGAAAAAAATTTAAAAAAAATTTAAATTTTTTTTTTTGATGGGTCATATTCTCTAAAAAAAAAACAGACAGCAAATTTATATTATGCTAATATATATATATATATATATATATATATATATATATATATATATATATATATATATATAAAACAGGGTTCCCACAAGGGGAGAGGGGGGAAAAACCATGGCCCCCAGACCCGGGGAAAAAAAATTAATAAATAAAGGAAATTAAACGAAAATTTTTTTTTTTTAAAATGCCCGGATGGCAAATGCTGGACAAAAAAAAAATTTGAATTTTCTTAAAAAATTGTTTTTTAAGGTACTATTTTGAGAACGGGAATAAAAGTTCCCCCAATTCTGCGTCAGTTTGCTTTTAATTTTTTTTTCGTACCCCGATAAAAGGGGTGGGGAGCTGGTAAAAAATTTTTTTTTAAAATTGCTTTCCCTTAACCATTCCCCAAATTTACTCAACAGTTTTTTAAAATCTTAAGCTTTTAAAAAAAATTATTTTATGATGGCCGTAGTTCTTTCTTTTTTCTGGGGCCTTTTAAAAGTTTCTTTTTTTTAAAATTTTTTTTAAAAAATTAAATGGTACATTTCTTTTTACGGCAGTTTTAAAGAGTATAAAAATGACAAATTTTGGCGAAATCCCTTTGATATCTTTATTCGTTTTCAGTTATTTTAAAAAAACCCCTTTTTTTCTTTAAAATTAATTCGCCCTTTAAAAAATGTTTTTCTTAAAATTTTGCTAATGGCCTTAAAAAATAAAATACTTTTTTTTTATTTAGAACTTACCCTTTAAAAACAAGCGTGAAAGCAAGATAAAATAAAACACTATTAGAACACTAACACTATTAAACGAAATAATTATAAAACACATTATTATTCAAAATGCTTTCCATTTTTTAATAAAATTTTTCCCACGGGGTGTTAATGGCTGTTAATTTCAGGTTTGGAATTTGAGCAATAGTTTTTTTAATCCTTTCAATCATATTTTCTGGGGTAGGACTTCTAAAAAACCCTTCTTTTCTTTCCCCCATAAATAAAATCGACACAGTAAGGTCTGGGGATCTAGCTGGCCAGGGGAAAAAAACTTTCCTTCCTATACAACCGTTTGTATGATTCTGGTCAAAAAATTACGAACTCTCTGAAAAAAGTGTGGGACATCCATCATTTTGAAACGACATGTTTATTCTTTTTTGAGAGGAACGTTCTCTAAAAAAACCGGGGAAGACGTTTGTTAAAAAGTTCAAAAAATTCTCCGTTTAAAAGACCATCAAAAATAAACGGTAAAAAAATTTATCACCCAATACCACACCACACATTCACACTCCATCGATTTTATGATCCCACGCATCCAGTGGGATTATTACCGACCAATAATGCATATTATAAAAAGACACCCCCAGTGCTCTGAACTAGCTTCGTCAGTCCAAGTATAAAAATGGGGACTTGTCGACCCCAGTTCTTTTAAACCGTAATAGTGGTCTAATTTTTTCAAAATCGTTTCCGAAAGGCCTGATGCAATCAATATGATATGGTCTATTAAAATTGATGGACCGACGTTTATAATTCCCAAAAACCAAAGCATTTTTTTGGTGCTTACGTGGATTGATCGAAAAAATCAAGCATTTTTTAATATTTTTCATTTAATTCGCCGATATCTTCTAGGCGTGGGGAAAGGGGAAAACCGTCCGTTTCCCCAAACATCAAAAAACGGGGAAAATTTTCTTCCTAAATGCCTTTTTATCGGGGAAAAAGCAACATTTTTTAGTAAACAAGCATTTTTTAAAACACGAAAATAAAGGTAAAATTTTTAGCTTCCGGTGGGGAAAAATTTTATTAATTAAAATTTTAATTAAAAAAAAATTTTAAAAATGAAAAATTTAAAAGTTGAAATTTTACATAATCAATGGGGGTTTGATAAAAAAAAATTAAACAATTTAATAGCATGCAAAGCTATGCTAGATTGAGAAATTTTTTTTTTCCCTGGCAATCTGGATCAAAGAAGGAATGGTTTTCTAAAAAGTATTTTAATTTTTTTTTTTGTTTGGAATAAAAAAAAATTTAAAGAAAAAAAGTATTTTTTTTTTTCAAGGCCTACTTATTAAAAACTTTACGCAGAAAACAGCATTTGTTTTGGCTAACATTAATTTTTTTAAAAAAAAAAAAGGTTATTTGAAAATAACTCGAAAAAAAATAAAGATATCAGAACCGGTTTCGCCAAAATTTGCCATTTTTATCCCTTTTTTAACGCCGAAAAAAAATATGCCGTGCCATTTAATTTTGAAAATTTGAAAAAACTGAAATTTTTTGAAAGCGCCCTCTGGAAAAAAAAATAAAAACTAGCGGCCATCACTAAAAAAATTTTTTAATGTTAAGATTCTCTGTCAAACGAACTCAAGTTGAGTAAATTTGATAATGGGTTGGGGAATTAAAGCAATTAAAAAAAAATTTACCATCCCCCCCCTTTTTATCAGAGATAGAAAAATCTTAAAAGAAAACGGCGAATTGGATAATTTTTTTCCCCTTCTCAAAATATATTTTAAGAAAAAATTTTTTTAAAAAAATTCAAGTTTTTTTTTTTGTCTTGGATTCCCCCCTCTAGCGGCCATTCTAGAAGCTTTAAAATATTTTTTTAAAATTTCCTTTCCTTTAGTATTTTTTTTTTTAAAGCTCTAGGGCCATGGTTTCCGTAATAACGTCCTCACCAGGGGGCCCCTTTATATATATATATATATATATATATATATATATATATATATATATATATATATTTTATATATATTTATATATATATATAAATATATATATATATATATATATATATATATATATATATATATATATATATATATATATATTTTAATTTTTTAATTTATATATATATATATATATATATATATATATATATATATATATATATATATATATATATATATATATATATTTTTTATATATATTTATATATATATATATATATATATATATATATATATATATATATATATATATATATATATTATATATTATATATATATATATATATATATAAAATAAAAATATATATATATATATATATATAATATATTATATATATATATATATTTTAAATATATATATATATATTATAATATATTATATATATATATATATATATTTTTTATATATATATAATTTTAAACCCCCCCCCCGTCTTATATCTTTATTATTTCAAATTTTTCATATTTTGAGACGCCCTCCCCCCCAGGTTTTTAGAAAAATAGTTTTTTATAAAGGGGAAAAAAAAGGGGACGTTAGAGGATTTTTTTTTTAAAGGAAAACCCCGTGTTTTTTTAATATTTATTTCCCTTTGTGCTATTTCCTTAAAATTTTTAATATCGGTTCAATAATTTTGGAGAAAAAAAAAAAATAAAAAAAAAATGTTTTGCACCTTTTAAAAATGATAAAAAAAAATTTATTTAAAAAGGTTATTAAAAGGGTTTTTAACGCCCCATTAATTTTTTCCAACAAGGGGTCCAAAATTAAAATTTAAAAAAAACCTTTATTTTTTTTTTTTTTAAAAAAAAGGGGCCCCCATTTTTAAAATTTGATGGAATTAAAAACCAAACATTTTTTAATTTTAAAACCTATCAAATTCCAACACTTTTAAAAAATTTTAAAACCTTTTTATTTTTTAAAGTAATACCATTGAATAAAAAGATGGGGGGGTATGAAAAAAATTTATTGACATTAAAGTTTCCTAAAAAGTTTTATTACCTAGTTTTAAAGTTTCATAAATTTTAAAAAATATTAAAAATTAAAAATTGGGTTTTTTTAACTTTAAAGGTTTTTTTTAATTAATTTTATTTCAATTATAAAAATAATTATTTATTAATTTTTTTTAATATGTCAAACTGATTTTGTGTTAAATAAACTCCAATGTTAATAAATTGTTTTTCACAGCCACCTATAATTTTTATTTAATGTTATTCTATTAAAATAGATCAAAAAAGATTTTTTAACGAATAACTTTAATGTTGGGGAAATTTGATAGGGTAAAAATTTGAAAATGTTTGTTTTCTAATTTACATCTAACGACCTAAAAAATACGGGGGTCATTTAAAATAAAAAATAAAGTGCTTTAAAAATTTAAGAGTTTTACACAAATTTTGGACACCCTGTACATTTTAAAATTTAAACCCCAAATGACATAAACTGATATAACCCTTAATAATTCCTTTTTTTAAAATTCTATTAATCAACCTTATGGGTATTTTTATTCTTTTTTTAAAAAAATGGTAAAAAAAAGTTTTTTTATTTTTTTTTTTTTTCTTCAAATTCCCCCAAACCCATATTGACGAAATTTTAGGAAGATAGTTGACTACAGGGGTCCCCAAATATAAAAAAAAAAAAAGTGTTCCTTTTTTAAAAAAAACCATCGTGACTCCCTTTTTTTTCGCCCCTTATAACCCAAAAATTTTTTTTCAAATTACCGTAGGTTAAAGGAAAACTACAAAATATAAAAATTTTACAGTGAATAATAAATGAGCTACATAAGACGGAGGTGAGTCAGGACCCTGTATATATATATATATATATATATATATATATATATATATATATATATATATTTTTATATATATATATATATATATATATATATATATATATATTATATATATATATATATATATATATAAGGGGGGCCCCCCACATTGTCGGTTTTTTTGAGAAATGAAAAGTTGAAAACTTTTTTCACAGTCATATGTTGGTTTGGGGGAACATATTTTAAAATTATTTTGAAATATACAGGGGACCCTAAAAAAGTACATATCAAAATTTTATTTTTCTTTTTGGGAAAACCCCATTTTTTTTTTTTTTAGATACTATAGACCAAATAAAGGTGAGTTATTTTATAATTTATACCTAAAACTGACCGTTTCTGAGAGATTTGAAAATTAAAAAAAAAGACCATATTTTAAAAAAATTTTCACCCTGTAACAATAAGGAGCTGCTCGTAATTAAATTTACTGCTTGCTTAAGGGTTTAAGTTAACAAATAAAAAATTTATCAATATTATACAAGGGGGAAAAAAAATTTCAAAGTTTGACATACATTTTATTAAATAACTTTTCCGAAAATTTAAAAGGGCACCCCTATTTTTTGGCCTATTTTAACGCAGAACTAGATTCCCTTTAAAATATATAAGGATTTCCCCTTTTTTATCAAACGACGTTTTTATATTTGTCTTATGAATAATTTTTTTCTTAAAAATGGAACACCCCCTTCTGTAATTAAAAAAACCTTTTATTAAGGGCCCCAATAGACCAAAACCCAGTTTAAAAATTTTAAAAAAAGTGTATCAAGCAAAATGC
>JAHBCN010024244.1:0-12021 GCA_019359885.1 Listronotus oregonensis | reverse complement strand
GGACCGTAAGATCTTTGTAGTCGGCCAGCTCGCTAAGCCCAAGCGCGCAAAAATTTGACTTTGGCCGTTAAAAGAATATTACTGACTCAATACTAAAAAAGGAATCAAAAAAATTTTTGTTTTAAAAATTTTTTTTAAACATTAGCTAAAATTTTTACGCAGCATGTATGTATAAATTTTCAATAATAAACTTTTTTCTCGATTGCCAAAAAAATTGGCTACTAAAAAAAACAATTTTGAGTTTCGTACTTTTTTAAAAAAATTTAAAAAAAAATATCAGCTTCAAGGGGGACGTTGTTAGAAGCGCTATTTATCTACTTTAATCTAAAAAAAATTAATTTTGATAGCATGAATATTATTAAAGATAGAGCAGTGGAAAGTTAAAATACGTGTTTTATTGAAAACCGTTTTTTTTTGTATTTTTTCGAAATAAAAAAAACTCTCGACCACTAAAAATGTCGTAAAAAGTGATTTCGTGTACAGGGTTCCTTATTAAAGAACCCCAAATAAGTTTTTGGGCCGGGTTTTTTTTTTCTCGATAACTAAGCGACTTTTCTTCCAAATTTTATCCACTAAGAAAAAAAATCTAAGTTTTAGAAGCAAATCCTCTATTTATATCTATTTCGTAAATTTGTTTATATTTTCTTGTGTAATCCCAAATTTCGCTAAAGTATCTGTAATTTTTTTTTTTTAAATTAGAGGCATCTTAAAAATTTAAATGAAAGTCACGAAAAAAAAAATATAAATAGATGATTCACTTATAAAACCTAGATTTTTCTCCGGGATCGCTGCAAAAAAAAACATTTTTTTCGCAAATTTTAAAATGATTTTTTCCAAAATGTTCTCCCTGAGGCCAATAGCATCTGGTGTATATTTGGTGTGGATCCCATGTCCTAATTTTTTATTAAAAAAATTGGAAAATCTTAGAGCCGCGACTGACCTTACCACTACTACGGGAAAATTCTCTAAGTTCAACAACCTGCGACCTAGATCAAGCGACTTTGGTCTCTGTAAGTTGATAATTGTGTGGATCCATAAAGTCCACGGTTACTCCAATAAAGAACATAAGTTCCACTATTTTCTGAATATACCAGAGGCCCCATGTTGCCTTCAATAAAAACTAAAGATGCCTTTTTACTACACGTTTAATAAATATGTCTCTCCATATCAAATTGTGTTATTAATCATTGGTTGAGCATCATGCATCCCTACCAAATAAAATTAAATTAGTAAATAAAAATTGGCTTGTTCTTTTCCCAGTTTCTCTAATTGACATAACGGACTAAGATAGCACATAATTATCCGCTTTCGGACTCAATAAGCTGACCAATATGAGCAAGTCTTCACTTTTTTTTTTTTAATTTTAGGACAGTCCACGAAGGCTGATGCCTAAGTACTAACGTACCGTGGATTTGAGGAATATTGTTTCTTAAAATTAAGCACTTGCTCTAAGTTTAACAACTTTTTAGATAGTAAATTACAAATATTGGCCAAAAAGTAAAAATTTAAATTAAACATATCTAGAGGCAGTTTTAAAAAAATGGAATGGTATGTGTAGATTGCGCTAAAAATAAATACATTTGCAAAATTAATTTTAAAATTTAGGGGGGTAATTTTTATTGTCCCCAAGTAAAGATTTTTTTTGAATGGTATTTGGAATATTGGTTTTAATGGCATAACCTATCTCTGAATCAGTGGGAAAAAATTGCTTTTTATAAATTTATTACATAACTAATAATGCCAAGTTATTTTTAATTCACTGAACTAGCTAAATTGTTACACAAAGAAACTTTTATAAAATGAGATTTTCTTTTCTACAATTTATAATGGTAAGGAACTTATTTAAATAAGTATTTTTTGTTCTAACATAATAAAAACTTTAATGTTTTAAGTACAAAAAAAACTTTCATAAAATTTAAATAGGATGCATATATAAATTTATACTACATATATTTTACTTAGCACCTCCCACACATATTTTCTGGGCAATATATTATATAAGCTAATTTATTATTTATTTAAATCGTAAAGGTTAATCATAATATAATTATTACTTTTTTTTTAATTAATGTTTTTTAATAATTTTGGGTGTTTTTTACATGAAATGTTCTTGTAATTGTTAAATGTTATTATATGAATAATTGTTGTAGTGTTTTTCTTCACAAAATTCCAGTTTTTGTATAATAGGTATCTAAAAATATATCAAGCACATGCTTTTGTAAACATACTTAATACATAAACCTAAATAACTGACATAAATGAACACTCAACCCCATTTAAATAAAATTTAAGGTATTTCCTGAAAAAAAAGACCTACTTAAAGATTCTTTGAAAGTATGTTTATTTGGATAAGGTCATTAAAAATATGGAATATTTGACGGATTAAACAACGTCTGATTTTAAATTTTTTTGTTTACGATTTCAAAAAATTTAAGTTATTATTATAACAATTTTAAAAGACATATTTCAAAAGTTATTTTATGTTCTTATTAAACGTAAAAGCTCGTTTAGTATACATTTTAGAAACATTGTCAAAATACTACAAGCTTACGAAAGCAAAAATTGGCTGGAATTTCTAAATTCTGGATTTTCTATACAGGGTGCCACAGATTCGAGTGCATGCATGGGGATCTCGGAAACCGTAAGAGATACGAAGTCGCTTAAATTATTGCAAAGTTGTGTATTTGCTTAACTAACCATGTCCACTATAGAAAGTTGCAAAATTCCGAGTACTTTCGGAGATATCCGGGAAAAATCGAAATTGGCCGATTTCGTTTTTATTTTTTTCTAACGTTATTTAAAGAGATATGGAAAAACAAAAGACACTTTTTTATGGCCACTTTTTAAGCTCTACAAAACAGGGTTGAGAGATTTTCCGTACGACGTTTCATTTTCGTTAAACCATCATCAACTTTATTTTTTTAAATACGGACCTGGGTTTTTTATTTAATTTTTTTGAACCCCTTATTATCCCAATTACAAAAATGTATAACACTTAATATTTATTAACAAATATGCAACGCCCTATAAAAAATGATGTGCGTTCCTTGCCCAAACTCATTGTCTCTTATGGAAAATATGTTTATTTAACAGAAAAATATTAAGTGTTATACATCATTGTAATTGGGATTATAACTCTTTAAAAATGCAATAAAATTAAGAGCCGTTTTTAAAAAAAAAAAATTAAGTTGATGAGGTTTACAACAAACGTCTTTAAGGAAAATTTTCAACCCTTTTGAAATTTAATTTGGCCAAAAAAAAGGTTTTTCCATATCTCTTTAAATCGTCAAAAAAAAAAGTAAAAACGAAAATCGGCAAATTTCGTTTTTTTTTCCTTTGGAAGTATGAAATTTTCCCAAAACATGGTGTTAGGCCCCCTAAATACCCTTTGCAATAACTAACCGACTTTTATTTTTTTACGGTTTCCGGGTAATCATGCACTCAACTTAATCTTATAATTAATATATACTTTCAATATTTAAAATTCAAATATTTTTTTGTAATTTTCACCGTACAGCTAGAGGCAATAAACTAGTTTGAATGGTAAAAAAAAGGTAAGTTTATACTGTCATTTATTTCGGGGGTGACCCTGTAGGGTCAAAAGATATACAGTGTGTATCAGCCAAATGGAATAAATTCAATAATAAGTATAAATGAAGGCGTGTTCGAAAAACACTCCACCTCTATTTGCATTTTTAGTTGCGCATTTTTTTTTTTTTCTTAAAAAAACTTTTATACAGGGTGTGTCATGTAACAGTGGCCAATACTAACTTTCGTAATTTAAATGCAACGCTCTGTATATTATTGAATTTTGAATTCCCTAGAACATTCTAGCATATTTCATGTACAATGTCCAAACCATCTTAAACTGTTTTGAAAATAGAAAAGCGTTTTCAGATTTATTGTCTTTATTCCTCTATTTTTTTTATTATTGAATTTATTCCATTTGACTGATACACACTGTATTGTTCCTGTTGCTACAAGAAAAAAAAATTTATTATTTTTGTAACTTTGCCTAGATATATTCTTCGTTCACCCTCCTTTGGCATCGTTGCTGGACCGGTGGAAGGGAAAGAGAATCAATGCCTAACTTGAGAAGTGGAACTTTGAATTAAACATTTCGACATTTCACGTCAGCGCACCAATACTAGAAAGTTAAAAATAAGCCGGGCTGGTAATTATTTTGTTGATTTTTTTTAAACTGGCCCCTTAGCAATTAAAAGTTAAAACAGTTTAGAATGTTTAACAAAACGTCGTTTTGACTGGTTGCCTACAAAAAATCATTGAATAACACTGACAATGACGTTTTGTTAAACATTCTAAACCCTTGTTAACTTTTAACAATTGCTAAGTCCACAAATTTGCAACACGGCCAAAATCCTTTTATTGAGTCTTACCCGAAGTTATTGCATTAAAAGTGCGTACGGGCATTTTTTTTTTTACTTACAAATTGCCAAAATTTTTAAGCAAAATTGTGTTTTTCCCCCAAACAAAATTGAAATGAAAAATTTGACCTCCAAGCTGGTTGTTTTTCCAATTACCTTTTGAGCGATTTCTTAATTGGTGGAAGCGGTTGTTTCCGTTCCCTTCTTTTATCCTGGATCCGTTGTATATTTATATGTGTAAAAAAAAACTGAGTTACAAGATAATTTTATTAAATATAATTATGATGGTTTTTTCTTAAGCCAGCTTAAAAGTATTGGAGTAAAAGGATTTCAAATATATTTGTTTACCAACAAGATTGTGGGGCTTTTGCATAATGATAATATGCATTTTTATGTTTTCTTAAGAGTAATGTTAATCCAAGAAGAAATCCAATATTTGCACAAACGAAAATGTGTTCTTTTCTCAATACGTAGGGATTTAGGGCTGCTTGACTAGTGAAGTAAGCAAAAATCTACTTTTTCTCTAAACTTTGTTTACACAAGGCGACTTTAAAAATTGTAAAGGATAATTTAGTTATGGATTATTAATACAAACAAGCCCTATGGCAATAAATGTTTTTCGTTCTACTAAACATCATAAGTCTATAATATTTTTTGTATTTAACCCATGTTTTTTTTTTTTTTTGGGCCGATGCAAAGAAAGTTTAAGGCCTTGGTAGTAAACTTTGGGTAAAATACCTACTAGAACAGCCTTGCTGCTTGGCCGTTCTAACAAGTATGGGAGAGATAAAAAAAAAAGTATCAGTATTAGTCTGTTCACCATGTACCTTTTTGGATGAAATTTTTGTATATTCTCCGAAAATTACGATCAAAGTGTCATTCGATTCGGAATATTATGAAAAAGTCCCAAAAGAGGCTGATGAAAATTGCAAAAGTTATAAACATTTTTTTTTTAAATTAGGGGTTTGGTTTTTTTGAACATTTCGAAAACTATTAAATATATTTAAAATTTGAAAAAAAACTGAAAAGGGAAGGAAATTTCCTAAAATAGTCTTAGCTCTCAAAACTGTATCTTTAATATTTATAATTTTTACAGAGCCCTGAAAATAGCGCTAAAACCGGGTAGCTGGATTACGCGCGCGATGCGTCATTCGGACACGGTAACAACACGCGCGGAAGCCAGACTACCCGCTTTTAGCGCTATTCTCAGGATTCTATAAAAATTATAAATATGAGATACAAATCCGAAAGGTTTAGTAAGTTTTCTCCGTTTTTCATATATTTCTATAAATTTTAAATATCTTTAATAGTTTTCGAGATATTCAAAAAAAACCCAACCCCTACTTTTTTTATTGTTTATACCCTCTCCAATTTTCTTGGCCCTTTTAAACTTTTTCCCAAAAACTTTCACATAATATTTCGAATAGATTGACACCTTGATCGTAATTTTCGTGGAATATACAAAAATTTCATCCAAAAAGGGACATGTTAATCAGACTATTTAACCCTTCTCCCCCTACCCATTTGGCCGGCGAAGAGTAGTATGTACCCCTCTGCGTTCTGATTGATGCGCGGGATACAATTTTCTCTTTCCGCTGACCAACCAGGCGCGTAAGGCGACAGCGAAAGATTATACTACTATTTTTCTTTTCTATTGCACACAAGGTTTAAGATTTAAAAAGTGAATGGGCTTTACATCCTCCACCGCGACCGCTCGGTCTATTGTGGCTCACACCTTTTAATATTTTTCCCAATAGGATCAGACTTCCCAATAAATCCCGATATCAGATTGAAAAGAGTTTTTACATGTCCTCTTGCTCGTGTGGCTACCGGACACGAGCACAATATGTGTTCTGATGTGTTCTGGTGCCCCCGTCTTTGGAGAGTATGACGAGCAGACGATTAGATCCGTCATGCCCTCCTTTCCCGGTCTAGTGACGTGGGTAGCTACCAGGTCCTTTTTTACTTGAACCAGATGTTCCTTCCGGGGGCCGCTTTTTTTGGCCTTCTCTATGAAAACGGAACTATCCGCTTTCTGTTTAAAGTCAAGCCCTTTTCCCTTTTAAAAAACGGTTTTTTTTGGGGTTAAGGGACCCCCTTCCAAGCACCTGTTTGTTGGGGGAATTGTCCTTCCCAGTGAAACAGGCACCGGTGACTTTGGGGGGATTTTTTAAAAAGGATTCACCCGTTTCGGTCGGCGCACCTTTGTCTGCTTGTGCCCCGGGGGGGCCCCTTTTTGAAACGGATTTATAGGGGGAAAGCGCACCTTTTTCATTTTTTTTCCATGAAAGCGGTTCCGCTTTCTGTTTGGGCTAGGAAAGTGATAGTCCACCGGGGGAGAGCCCCGCATTATCGCAGTAATGCTTTTTGGGCACCGGTCGCACGCCCAAACTTTTCTTTAAATGGATAATCTGTGGGCCAAACGGTAAGGCTGCCTTTTTTTAGATATATGTTTAAAGGTACTTACGTACCGTGGATGTCTTAAGTGTTTTGGGGTTTTAGTTTTTTAAACCCCGGGGAATTAGGGGGGGAAAAAAATACATCTTTTAGCGGGTGTCACAGTCTAGATGCTTAAGAAAAAAAAGGAACGAACAATGTGGGAAGTTCGGGCTCATCAAAACCCCAATAAAAAAAAATATGTACCGTGCTTCTTAAAAACCTGTGCAGCTATATAAAAAAAATTAAAATTTTATTAGGTTGTTTACTTTTTTAAAAATTTGGGGCATTACCAAATTCTTTTTTTTCAAAAAAAATATTTTATAAAAAAAACTTTCGAAAAAAAATTTTAACAAAAATCTATTAGGAAGCTTGAAAAACCGATGAAATTTGTCAGTTTTTGTTTGGCAAAATCGCCTGGTAAATAATTTATTTTGCTTTTTATTACCGAACAGCTTTTTTATTTAAAATAGTATGTCGGACGATCTGTTGTAAAATTGTGACCCTTTTTTTGAACCGGTACAAATTGATCCATGTTAAATAAAGACGAATTGAAACAAAAAATTATATTAATTTTAAAATTTTTGGGGCTTGAAATTGGGACTTGAATATTTGAAGATTGGGAGGAAGGAAAAAAATTCAGCGGGCAGCAGGTTCCATAATTTTACACTCTGGGGGTAAAGAAACAAAAAAAGGGGGGAAAATGGGGGGCCCTCTAACTAAACTGAAAAAAGGTGCATAAAAGTTGCAGTACGTGTTGCTCTGTTGGGAGCTGCCAGAGAAGGGTTATACTGGCCAATTCCTCTGAGCAGAATCTCCCCAATCTTTTAATGTTGTAGGATACGCCGTACACCAGACATGAGAACAATATTCTAGAAAGGGTCTGACTTGGGATACATACAGAGTGTAAATTGGAAGAAAGAAATACTTTTTGCTCAAAAAAGGGTCCAAAATTTTTTTAAACTGCTAATTTAAAAAAAATTAAAAAAAACAAGAAATAAAGTGTTTTTTTAAAATTTTTAAATTAATTGTAAAAATTTTTAGGGGGACATTTTAGAAGTAAAAAAACCCAAAAACACGTGACTTGTCAAAAAAAAGGGTAATTTGACATAGTATGGGGCCCCCAATTTATTTTTTTATCTTGAAAATTGCAGGAGTAAGAAACCCCCCCGGATCATCTAATATATTCTGCATAAAAGACCAAATATTTTTTTAAATTAAAATATCCATTAGATATTCTTATAATAATCTTAATAGGTGGTCCTTTTTTCCAAAACTACTAGATATTTTTAGTAAACTTTTTTCCAGTAAATAAAATATTTTACTAGGGATTAAGACAACGTTTTTAAAAAAAAGTTAAAAAAATTAACAGAATTTTTATTTTTTTTTTGGGAAATAATCTTTTTTTGTCCTTTCATCAGCAGTTTTTTTAAAAGATCTTGCTAGCTACATAGATTAATACTTCCTGGCTGAAACTTAAGCTTAAGAAAATAAATGAAGAAAGTAATTTAGGCAAACATTTTTTTTAAAAATCACATTATTTTTTTGGCCAAAAAAAAAAAAAAAAAAAAAAAAAAAAAAAAAAAAAAAAAAAAAAATTTTAAAAATTTTTAAAAAAATTTTTTAATTTTTTTTTTTTTTTTTTTTAAAAAAAAAAAAAAAAAAAAAAAAAAAAAAAAAAAAATTTTATTATTATTTTTATTAATATTATTATTATTATTAATATTTAAAATTCAAAAAATTTAAAATTATTTTTATTTTTAATATTATTATTATTAAAAAAAATAAAAATTTTTTAAAAATTAAAAATATAAAAAAAAATTTTATTTTATAATTTTAATAAAATAAAAATATATAAAAATATATATATATTATATAATATATATTATTATTAATATATATATATTAAATATATATATTTTATATATATATATATATATATATATATATATATATATATATATATACATATACAGTGTGTCCCAAATTGGTGGGGAATGTGGGGGGGTTTTGGAAACCACGATAGAGGGGAAAGGGTTTAAAAGGGGGGAAATTTTGGGGACAATTATGTTAGTAAGCAAACCCCCGTTTTACTACTTTTTTTTATCTATTCGGGTTTTTTGAAAAATTTTTAAAAAAACCTGAAACATGCTTTTTAAAATCAGGCCAAATTTTTCTTATAAGTGAAATTTTTTAAATCCGTAAAAACTTTAAAGAAATTTTTTTTGAGAATATGAACGAGTAGTCAATTTTTATTTTCTACGTTTCGGGTTTTTTAGAATCATCATCAATTTTTTTTTTCATATGGACCCCAAAATTTGGGTTTTTTTACGCAGCCAAATAGTGCTTTTTTTCCGATTTCAACAATGTTTAACATGTTATATTTAAAAGTTCGTAACCCCATTTTTTTAAAAAAAAACAAATATTTTTCAGTTGCCTGATTCCGGTGAGGTTAATTTTTTTAAAAAACAATAAAATTTTAGTTATTGGAAAAAAGATAAACTAAACAGTTTTTTTCAAAAAGGGTTTTTCAAAAAAACATACCTATAACGTTAATACCATAAAAAAAAATAAGGGCCCCCTATGAAACAAAAGTTAAGAATCATTTTTTTTTATATGGGCGCCCTTTAAATTTTTTCGCGAAATAGTGCTTTTTTTTATTTTAAAAAATTTTAAACATGTTATAGTTTGGGAGTTTATAACCTCATCCTTTTAAAAAAAAAAAAAATTTTTCCATTGGTTTTTGACCGGCGAATGTCAATCAGCGTCATTATCAATTAAAAGCCGGGTAAGTTAGTTTTTTTTTTTTTTTTTTTTGTAAAATGGTTAATTATTTAAAGAAAAACTTGATATTTTGCAACGGTATTTTCAAATCAATAGAAATGAAATTATAGCTGCGCAAACGTATTTCGAAATTTTTTCAAGGCAGCATCCTAAACTAACATACTTTCAAAACTGGTTACAAATTTGTTGGGGAAATTGGCTTTTTAAAACGACCGAGAAGTTTTTTTGAAGAAAATCAAAAAGAAAGCTGCAGTTAACCAACATTTTAAAGAAAACCCAACATCTTCACCCCGGGGGGTGTTGATAGGGGAAATTCCATACCTAAGTCAACCATTCATAAAAAGGATTTTTTAAAAAAAATTTTGTTAATATGTTGAAAAAGGGCAACTTTTTGGGGAATTTTTTGTTTTTTTTTCATTTTTTTTAAAATTGGTTTAGCTTTTTTTTTATTGTTTTTTTTTTAAATTTTTTAATTCCTTGGGTGTAATTTTGTTGCCGGTATTAACGTTAAACTATTTTCCCCAAACCCATTTCTGTAAAATTTTGTTCAGCTTTTTTCATTTTGCCAATTAGTAATATTTTTTGTTTAAAAAAAAAAGAGGGGCCAATGAGAAAATTTTTTTTTTTTTAAATAAATGAGGTTATAAATTTTATAACATGTTAACCCCTTTTTAAATCAGAATTAAAAGCACTATTTTGCTGCAAAAAATTTTTCGTCCTTTTTAAAAAAAAAATTTGATGATTCTAAATACCCAAAAGGAAAAAAAGGAAATAAAACCCCGAAAAAGTTGCTTTAGCCAAAATTATTACAGATTTGAAAAAAATTTTACTTATAAGAAAAATATATTTTTTTCGGAAAATTTTAAGTTTCAGGGGTTTTTTCCCCAAAAATTTTCAAAAAACCTGAATAGATAAAACCATGTAATAAACGGATTAACTTATAACATAACTGTCCAATTTTAAACCCCAATTTTTTTTTTTATAATTTTTATATATATATATATATTATAATAATTTTTTATATATATATATATATATATATATATATATATATATATATATATATATATATATATATATATATATATATATATATATATATATATATATACATATACAGTATTTATATTAATAAAGCAAATGGTGGAAGTTTATTGCAACGTTTCGCACATTATTTATTGTGCTTTTTCAAGCGTAAAGAAAAAAAAAAAAATTAAAATCAAAACAGAATTAAAACAGAACATCACCCAATATTTTTAACAGTATTAAAAGCTTAGGGGGAAAAAAAAAAAAAGAAAAAAAATTTTTTTAAAAATTAAATTTAAAAAAATTTTAACTTAAACTCAGGTACATAATAAAATTAATTTCAAGGGTTTCCCCCCTTGGGGGTTTTTTTTATAACTAAAAAAAATTTTTAATCTATGTCTGTTTGATTTATTTTTTTTTTTTTTGGATTTTTTTAAATAAAGGGGAACCCCCAAAAGGGGAAAAGGGGCCATTTGCATATTTGTTTTTTTTGGGGATGCTGTATACAGGGGAAGTGGTTTTTTGTTTTAAATATTGTTTTTTTCAGTGTGATAAGTGTATTAATATTTGAATGTATAAAATTTTTTTGGTTATTAAATTAAAATAGATTTGACTAAATTGTTAAATCTTTTTTTTTCGTTGGGGAAACTTTTTTTTTTCTTTTTTTTTTTTTGATCATTTCTTTAATTGTTAGTTTTTTAATTAGAATCTTGTAACAGTTTTTTTGTAAAAAAAAATATAATTATCGTTCCCCTTACATTAGTTTTTTCATCGTTTTGGCGTGGGTTTTAAAAAAAGTTTAATTCAAACGATCCATTTTTTATTTTGGCTACTGGAATAAGTAAGATATATGTGAATAAAAAAAAAACACAAAACGAAAAAAAATTTTTTGGGACGTGGTTTTTTTTTTTATAGTTTTTATCATAATAAAAAGACCAAAATATCTGAATTATGGGGAAAAATTTTAAAATTTAGAAATGAAAGACTAATTACATAAAGAATTTAATATGGTATAACTAATATTCCATAAGTTCCATAAATAAATTATGGGTCACCGACACCCCAAAGGCCCCGGGCGCTTAATCAAAACATTTATAAGTTTAAAACCAATGCAAAACCCGGATTTAAAAATTTTTAAATTTAATATTTTTTTTAATACTAAAATACTCCCCAAAATCCGGGCACCAACTTTAAACTTTTATATCATTTTTAGTATTAAAGCTCTTTCATTGGCATAGTATGCCAACAACTACCGGTTTAATTTTGTTCAAATTAATTTAAGGCAGTTTTTTAAAAAAAAAAAAAATTAAGAAAAAAACTATTATCATATACCATCAAAAATACACTGTCATATTTGACAACGGCAAATTTTAAAAAAAAAAATTTTTTT
>JAHBCN010024243.1:0-12048 GCA_019359885.1 Listronotus oregonensis | reverse complement strand
GTACAAGCTGTACATGGTACGGGTATAAGCCTTACTCGTCAAGTGTATTGGTCTTTTTTTTGGGAAATTCCCAACTGGTTTCCAATTTTTCGGAAGCTGGCCATTACATCTTCCTCTTATAAAGCTAGGACATTTTCTACACAGCACAGCAATCAAACCAAAATTAATGCAAAATTTAGTTTTAAACATTATTAATTTACTTTTAGTAAGTTCATTAATAAAACTAAGCCCCCTTCTCTGTGGACAAGATATTTAAATAAAGTGACAGAAAATAAATTATTTAAAATACTTTTAAACACACGCATCGGTTATATATGTATACTTTAAAACTACCGCGGTTACAAGTTATTTTCCAACGTACGAAAACACACATTTATCTTACAAAACGACAGACCTAACAATACTCCGGAAGCTGCAAATTCACTTTATAATAATTTATTATTCGAAAATACGTAAAATAAGCTAATACGACCTAAATTCCTTGTATTTGTAGTAACAATAGACAGAGAGAGGCATTAGGCAAACACCTACTAACGCCAAAAGTCGCAAGTAAATACTACTAGTCGGAATATTCATGAATTTATTTGACTTCGCGTCTCAACTTAGATCTGATATGGAAATTTGATTTACTTCGCTTAGAGTTTTAAGTCGAGGAAAGCCACTAAAGGTCGTTAGTCTGCCCTAATTGTTGCAACTTTAAGAGTTTCCGGCCGGATGTGCCTTATTTGCATAGTAGGCTTCTGTACACAATGTGTCGCGTCTAATGAAGTTGCCGTGCAGATTGTAAAGTTTTAAAGTAAAGATTACTAAAGTTCGTGAATTAATTTCAAAATAATTTTTCTAAGAAAGGTTTAGGATTTCCTGAAAGTAAACTGTTTAAAATGCCACAGGCCAAATCGTTGCATCCTACTATGAAAAAAATCAATTTGTAGATTGCAGTAATTAGAAATATGCATCTAAATAAAGTAAAAAAAACAAATTATTAGTTTTAGAAACACTTAACAGCAACATACTGCTCTAAGCATGAGAACATTTAAATTTTTAACAAGTAATATTTTTTGTTTTATAAATCGTAAAAAAAAGAGTGACAATAACAAGATGTAAATAATAAAAACCAAAAATGTTATACCGGGATCCTGTGCGTTTTTTTTGGTGATTTATAACAAGGTAAAATTTTGTGAGTGGCTTCGTTTTGACAAGTCGCCCAAATTCTCACTGCAGCAACATTGGAACGTGATAGGACTGCTGCCGAAAAACCTTCAAACATGCCGATTTTTAAAATGTGCAACATTTATACCTAACATCTTAATTCTAACATATTTTGCTAAGATTTTTATGAAAAAAAAAAGAAAAAGTATTTGTCATACAAAAAGAGACCTCTCGCTCTTTTATTGGTGTTTTTTTAGAGCAATTCTTTTCCCAGCAAAAAAAGTGAGAAAAGTCAACCTGAGAAGACTTCAAACTTCACACTTTTCTACTTTTTTTCCCATAAAGCTTTGTTTTTCTTAAAATCTAATTCTAATATTGATTTTTTTTAATAAAGTGTAAAGATTATATTTTTTATATATATTTAAGCAGACGCAATGTTTCTTTTGTATCTTTTAAGTTGCATATAGTATAATCATTTAATATTAAAAAAATATGCATATGGGCTATTAATAAAAGATGTTGTGTTCGTTATTATTATTTGTAAATAAACAATCGCCAAAATGTATCAAATTTTATTACATTAAAATAAAACGTTATCTGTTTTTTTTCGTTCAAATGGAATATTTTTGTCCATTTGCGTTTAATTATAAAATAGGTATTACATATTTACATAAATATATTAAATTAAATAAACGACCCCGAAAAATTACTTTACTTCACAACCAGAATTTAGAAAAATTGCCTTACTACAAACAAACTTGTAAGTTCAAAAGACTAAAAAACATTTCTACAATTAGAAAATAAGTTTACGCCAGGTTAGTACCTATTCTTATACTTTTTGCAGCTATTTTTTATTTTCTTTTTAGTATAAATAATTAAAAATATCTTGATTATAAATGTTACGAATATCATTTTTTAAAGCACACCGGAACTGAATCTGTACTATCGACATGCACCCTCGATCATTTTTTTTTTGCGACTTAAGCCGGAGTCTTATGCATCCGATTTCCGACGATTTTGTATTTTGATTGGTCAGAACATTTTGGCGCCATTTTTCATCCGAATATTTTAACATTTTATCCGACGTCGGATGGAGTTAAAAATTTTAATTTTAATTTTGTATGATGTCGGACGTTTCTTTCTGGTTTCTGGTCTTTTATCCTTACTTTTACTTTGTTGGGGAAATTTTAAGTTATATTGAATATTAAAATGAGCAGTTATAATTTCAAATCTTTAAAAAATTTTAATCTTAACCTGAATTTATCTCATACTCAACAATCACTTTTTCTTCTTCCATTAAATAATATTTTAGTTTCGCTAAGAATTAACAAAGATATCTGTTTTTAACGATAATTGCAAATCGCAAAATTAAAATTATAAAAAAAGTTTTAGTTAGTTTATTATTTCCTCTTTTTTTCGTTGCAGTTTTACAAGTTGGCCTTTAAAATGCTCTTATTTTCTTTTCTTTTGACTGGATATTCGGATCAATGAAACATGCCAGTTTTTCGACACAAAATTAAAAAAAAAATCGTACGTCGGATGGTCGGAAATCGGACGCATGAGACTCCGGCTTTACTCTTCGCCCGGTAACCCGATAACCGTATTATGCTGGTTATACACAGTACCGTCTACGGGAGAAACCTACCAGATGTGCCTGCGCAGTTCAACCGCATGTCGTAGCGTATATGGGACGATCTGGTATGCTGAAAAGGTCTTTAGTTGTATTTCACTATGGCATTGATTGAAGACAACGACGTACTTGCATGAATAGGCTTCACATTAATATTGAAAACCTGCGCAGGCGACCAGAGAACATACACACACTCACAAATTCACCATACGGTATCACTTCAAAGAATTTATTTTTGATCTTTCTCTGGTTGCCTGGTTAATCTGGTTATCTGGTTAAAAGACTTTGTTCCAATACACGCACCGGACTATTTATGTATATAGCCAGCATTAGAGTATAGGACGGCAAGCGGGGTGTTTTTGACCAAAAGAGTACGATGCCCAAAGACATTCGTCTGTTGCGAAACGTTTGTAAATTTACACTATTGGATTTCTTGAAGTGTCTGTTTTAAGTTGAAAGAAATTAAAAATACCTAGGCGCACGGTACTGCCCAGGCCAAGTTTGGGTCTACAGCACTACAGCAGTTATATCAAGCGATCTCTAAGATATTTCTTTTTGAAAATCGCCTATTTTACTACTGACCCACTGACTCATATTGAGTTATTAAAATCATAGGGCCCTTCCCGAGAGAGTAGAAACTTTAAATTTGGTATGTAAGTAGGTTTTAGGACACAAGTAAAGAAAAAATTCTAAAAACTGTACATTTTTACTTGGGACGTCCTCATGGAATAGGGCCATAATACCGTATGTTTGAGAAGTATTTTAGAATTTTCCGATCTAACTGAACTTCAGTTTTTAAGGTCATAATTGTTTTAAAATTTAAAATTTAGACAGGCTTTTATTCATTTTACAAAAATCAGTCCTGAGACCAGGCGCGATTTAAAAGGCGTAGGTTCTACCTACACTGCAAGATATACTAAGAAATCAGGCATGAAATTCCCCATTTCCTTATTTTTTCCTTTATTGAACTCAGAAGAAGATTTCTCACCAAAAACACTTATGTAAAATAAGATTCAAAATTAGACCAAGTTCTGCCCACATTTTTTTTTACTTATTTTCGGCTGGGTAATTTTTTTACTGATCCGCCTTTATTGATGGTTTTTTTAAATCTTGGGACAGTCCACGAAGGTTCAAGGCCTAAGTTTGGGGTCTCTCAAGTTGGACTGTAAAAGGATGCATAAAAGTGGCACTATATGTTGGTCTGTTGGGAGCTGCTAAAGGAAGTACGATACTGGCTAACTCTTCGGAGCAGAAGCCCTTAAAATACCTATAAAAGAGGAACCAATCCCCTACAGTTTTTTGGTGGGCAAGAGAAAAAAGCTTTTCTGTATGTGTGGGATCATTAATAAGACAAACAGCTCTTCTCTGGATGGAGTCAAGAATGCTAAGTGTTGTAGGGGATGCCATTCTCCAGACGTGAAAACAATATTCTAAAGAGGGTCTGATCTGGGATACATACAGAGTATACAGATTAGAAAGAGAGTAATACTTTTTGACTCCAAAAAGGAATCCAAGCTTTTTTGAAGGTGCTGAGGCTGTGGATGTAATGTACTTGTGCCAGTTAAGGTTATTCTCAAAAGTAACACCCACAAGATTAAACGATTCTTTGTTCTGCGGAACTTGGCCGCTCATATGTAACGAATCAGCATTGGCCGACTTGAAAACATGACTCTGCTTTGCAGGCATTTAACTGGACAAGATTTTTGGCGCCCCAATCCAGGATTTCTTTAAGGTCTTGTAAAAGAGATATCTGCATTGACCTGCGCTTGTTTTCCAAATCAGAATTACAGTGTGGCTTAAGAAATTGAATATTAGAATGAAGGGTACTATCGTCAACAAAACTATGGAGAGGATTGGTTGTAAAATAGAGAAGATCGTTGATGTAAAGAAGGAACAGAGTTAGTGCCAGTACTGAGCCCTGGGGCACCCCAGCATTAATTGGATAGAAGCTGAAAGAATGGCCATCTACAATAACTAATATGCGTCGATTAGAAAAAAAACTGAAGAGCCAAAAACAAAGCTTAGGTGGAAGACCGAAGGAAGAAAGTTTGTTAGGAAGGCCATCATGCCATTCCTGATCAAACGCTTTAGATAAGTCAAGAGCAATGATCTCGGATTCACAAAGAAACTCAAGGAACTTGGTCCAGTTGTGTGAGACAAAGGAACGGAGATCAGCTGTGGATCTTCTATGACGAAATTCATACTGTCTGTTATGTAAAATTTTGTGTTTTTCCAAATACTTCGAGACCTGGGAATTAATGAATTTTTCTATTACTTAATGGTTAAGGTCTCAGTACTTAGTCTTAGAGATTTTTGGATAGGAACTTGGCCCTTATTTTACATAACTGTGTTTTTGGTAAGATTAATTTATATTTAAAATAAAAACTTAAAAAATAGTTAAAAGCATTATACACTTCTACGTCAATGCTTTCATATTGCACTTTCTGAGGATTCTCTAGTCACCGGAAAATTTCGATACGGAGTTCCATCTTACAACAGTGGCAAATCCTTTATGTTTTGCAATCGTCGCGACCCTTTTCGTTACATCCGGATTTCTCTTTGCTCTCTTGTCCCCAATTTAATAGAGTGTGGAAATAAATTAGAACAGTAGTTTTTACTATCTTCGTGTATGTTTTTTTAAGGGGATCTTTAAAAAATACATTTTTTGCTGGGAATTTACATTCATTTTTTAGCGCTTATAAAAATCTTTGGTATAGTTTGTTGGTAAGAATGTCTTTAAAAGTCTATTTAAATTTAATAATATTAAAAATTGAAATTTTTATATAATGTATAATTGCAACGTCATCAAAGTCATAAATTAATAAGTTGATAATAATGTAATATAATTGAATAAATTAAATTATATTATAAATGCCATTAAAACGATTTTAGAATTTCATACACTTTTATATCAATATGTAACAATTTAAATTTTAATTATTATTTAATTTTGAAAAGATTTGCCCCCAAAATGTAAATACAAATCTTTGAGCATACACCTATAGGGAACCTTGCGGCTCGGCACTAGGAAATTATAGGTCTATAACCTTTCTCTCTCGCATACTTGGTCTTATTGGTCGACGGGGATAGGTACATACGCTGCTGATCAATTAGCATACAAAGCGCGGTATATACCCCTCCCCGCTGACCAATCAGAAGAAGGGTGCGAGAGAGAAAGGTAATAAATCTATTCTTCGTTCTCTCTTTTACTCTTGTACGCACTACCGAGCGGCAAGGCTGCCTCTATAGGTATATGCTTAGAGATAAGCATATTAGTTTTTTGGCGGTTTTCTTTTTTTTTATTTTGTTTTAGGCGATCTCTACCATTTCATAGGGGTCAATAGGGCTGAGCATACTCTATATACATGAACCGAAGCGGTCTCATTGCATAAAGATTTCTGGAAATTACCCAATAAGGACTTTTAGTACATGAATTTGTCACAACAATATAAAACATATGTACAGTTGAGAATGTTGTTGCTTAAGCTGCAACGTCAGCCTATGCACAGTTTAAAATACAATATTTTTAAAAGCTCTGTGAGTAACAGCGGCTTTTTAACTATGAGTTGACATAGTAAGTCCAATCTCGTACATTACATTTAAGTTTAGCGTATTTAATAAATTTAAAATTTATTGTTAAACCCACTACGTTGAAGTGTATAGATTTGTGCAGACATATAATTCATTTGTGAGAAAGAACACCATCTGTATTTCTCAGTCAAAGAATTTATAGTATAGAGTTACCGCACAATATTTTTAGAGGACAAAAATGTATTTGAAAATAATCTGTGAAATGCATTTTAAGGCTAAACCAACATCAGAAGAATACTTATGGTAATTTTCCCCATTATTTTTAAAAGCAAATTTTATAATTTTCTAAGCGTTGCACTGTAACATTTTTTTAAATCCTAAAATTTCTATTCAGGGCTCTCTAACATTACGTTAGTTTAAGATAAATAGTTTATGTGTACAGTCAATTATTTTTTTTTATAAAGAACAAATTAAGAAAGTTTTATATTTTTTTATAAAAAAATACTATTAATGGGATCTACCTGTTTTAAGTTAAGCTACAAAAAGTGTCCTTCTCGAGAAACTAATATAAATAATTATATAATAAAACTGATAAATATTAAAAAATGTTTATTTGTTCATTTTTTTAATAATTAATATAATTAAGCTAATCCTACAATAAAAAGTTTTTTAAGGTAAAGGTTCACTTCTTTTTAACTAAATTACTAGTCCAGGGAAGTTAGGAAATAAATTGAAAAATTTTAAGGGCAGCAGATGTTAAGATGCGGTTTTCTGCATTGTATTTAGAAAGCTTTCAGGAAAAAAGTCTATATGGTGTGGTTATGCCCTTTTTAGAAAAATGCATTCTGATGCAATAAATGCATTTTGCAATTGCATATTTACTTGCAATATTATAAGAACGACTGAAAACTCGGAAAAATAGCTCAAAAATCGTTACTCGGTGGTTTTCGGGGACGCCTAATTTAATTCTTACATTAGAATTACCCGGAGGCGCTCAGTGGTGGGTCTGCGGGGGTGCACGGGGGGTGATGTTGCAGCGTCCAAGAAAATTAGCCAAAAATCGTTGCCCAGAGGTTTTCGGGAATGCTGAATTTAATTCTGCAATTAAAATTACCCGAGGGCGCTCGGGGGTGGCTCTACGAGGAAGGGTAATGAAAAAAGTAAAAAATCACCCCTGCAGAGCGACCCCTAGGTAATTTTAATGCCAGAATAAAACTCGGCATCTTTGAAAACCCCCCGAGTATCGATTTTTGGCTGATTTTTATGGACGCTGCAATTTCCCTCCCAATTACCCCTTGGGCACCCCCGCAGAGTTTCCCCTTGAGCGCCTGCGGGTAATTCTAATGTCAGATTTAAATTCGGCATCACCGAAAACCTCCAAATAATGATTTTTGAGCGATTTTTCCGAGTTTCCAGCCGTTCTCATAATATTGCAAGTAATTATGCAATTCCAAAATGTATTTATTGCACCAGAATGCATTTTTCAAAAAACGGCATAACCACACCATATAGACTTTTGTCCTGGAGCTTTCTGCACACAATGCAGAAAACCGTATCTCAATATCTGCTGGCCTTAAAAATTTCTTTATTTCGGTCGATCTGGATCTAAATGCCCTGGACTATACTGAAAAACTGCACTGCTAATTCTTCCAATATGGATTTAACTACCTTTTTTGTAAAAAATCTGTGAACAATTATTGGAGCAATAGTCTCAACCATAATGCACTTAAATATTTGCAAATTTATTTTTAACTACCTTTAAATATATTAACCAATATAGCTTTAGGATTTTCATTTAAGGGGTATCAAGCCCCACTACAAAACATTTAAAAAAACTGTTTGCCCTATTTTTAAATATAAAATGCACTTTAAAAATATGTGTTTTAATTACAAGAAATCCCAAAGTTAATTGTACATTTGCTAAATGTTAAGCTGTGCTATTTGTACAAAAGTATAGGTAAGTGTTAATTTTTTTTAATAGCCTATAATACATCATTTAGTTCTTATCCTGATTAATACTTTTTTTGTACTATGTATTGTTGTTAACAAGGTTGTATATCTTTAAAGAGTAGAGTTTAAATTATTAATACATTAAAGTCGAAGTATTTTTAATAAATTGTTTTCTTAAACAGCCGATACCTTCTTGTTTCTTAAATGTGTATCCATTAGAATCATCACAAGTAATGGTAATGAAGTGACACATAAAAAGTTCCGAGGCTTTTATATCCAATTTGATTAACGATATAATACCATCCATTTATTCCCGAGGGACGCGTCAAAACCTCGAGTTTTACCCCAACAGGGACAAATAGGAAGTAAGAGATATAAAGGGAGTTCTATCTCCTTCCGTTCATAAGCAGTAAAGTCCTTTGAAAAATGCTTTTTCTCTTAAGCCTTTGATTCGTAGTAGGAAAGCTTAAAAACGTTCCGAGACTCTAAAAAGAATACGTTGTGTCAGTATCAGCGTAATCCCGTTGGTAATGGGGAACATGGCGAATCGGCTTCCTGGGTTTGTTTAGTTCAACGAGTTTTCGAAAGAAAGGACATTTCTTAACAAGCGAAAGATAAGATACAGTGGCAGCGATATAATTTTTTAAAAACTACATTTGGTAATCAACAGTAGAGTTTTTAAAATAAAGTGATTTATTATTAAATTGGAGTAGCACCACATAAGATATTTTGTTGATTTTTAACAAATAAGTTTTTTTATCACCAAAGTTAATATTTGCTATTTATTAAAAATATAAAAAACTACTGAATTTTTTTTTATTAAAAAAAATAAAAATGGTTTATACCTAATTATTTTTAAAAAAGGCATAAAAATACAGAATGATAACTATACACCACAAAAAAAGTATCGGGCTTAGGGATGTGATATATGGTTTCCGACGTTTTTTTGCCTCCCCAACAATAACTTGTAATCCGAATTTGTTCATCGGATCACAATTTCTTTCTAATTTTTTAAAAAACAGGTCTAAAACTTCAAAAATACAAGAAAAAACACTAGCAGAAATAAAGAAAACATGTTTTTTATTTTTTAAATATACATATATTGGAACAAAACCAAAAAAAAAAAAATAAAATCAACCCTTACACCTTAAACATATTATCTTTTTTTTTTAATCAACCGATTTGCACCAAATTTCGTATACAAAAAGTTTAAGGGGTCAGATTTGTCAAATTTAAGATGGCAGGTTCAATATGTAAATTTCGAAACTCTTCCGATTTAAACCAGATTTAAAGGGTCATTGATCACAAATTAATTTTTTTTAATTTTTTATGGTCTTTCCCTAATACATGTGTATTTTTTCTTTTTTTGCTGCTGGTTTTCGGGTATTCTTAGTGTTTTAGACCAGTTTTTTCTTTTGTTTGAAAGTGTGACTTGATAGAGAAATTCCGACCAAAGATTCGTGTTTGGAAGGCAAAAATACATCAAGAACCATATATCACATCTCTGGGTCCAATACTTTTATTTTGGTAGGGTGGTGTAATGGATCTCAAATAACCCATGTATTATATAAACTGTCGGTATTTAAAAAAAATTAAAGACATAAAAAAGAATAACTAAAGAAGCACCGATTTAAAAAAAAAAAGAAAACTACTTAAAGGTCAACTTAAGTACCATCAGAGTGGTCACTGAAAATATTACCGACACACGTTTGTTTTCTGCCAATTGCAAGAATCTAAAATAAAAGTCCTTTTTGATTGAACAGAGGTGATTACCTGTTCTTTTCTGAAGAAAACCAAACAACATTTATAGAACCAAGAATGATTTATTTAAAAAACCCTTGTACGAGGTTAAACGTATTACTGTGAAGTACATACTCCAGAGATTATTTCTAAAAGCTTTTTTTGTCGGTGAGCTTAATTAGTGAAATAAAACCTACATGAAAACTAAAAAAAAGTCTTTTAGATTTTGCGTTAAATATTTGCCATTATAACTGTGAATAAAAGCATGTAACAGTGAAATAAAACTTTGTAAGACCTAATTAAATTGGAATGTGCTAAATATACCGGATAACAGAGCGGACTTGTAACAGCCCATAACTTTTTTATTTATAAAAATTATTTTTTGGAAATAAGGTGATGCATCCGTCATAAGGACACGCTTTTATTGGCTAAATAAAACTAATCTTTTTACTTCCGGAGGTAACCCTAAATTTTAAATAGCACCCTGTAAATATTTTTAGCCTACCTAATCTGCCTCAAAATTCTCTTTTAAACTATGTGTCACTTCTGTCATTTTATTTTAAAATGGCTGCCAAAATCGATTTTTTCCCGAAAATTTTAGTAGGCCATGACGTGACAATTACAAATTTTCAGCATGTAAAAGGCGTTAAGATGTGAACAGTAAGACGTAAAAATATTTGTGATTTTGTTACTTTTTATCTAATTAATATAAGTTAAAAAAAAGGTTAATTTTTAAAATTTTAGAAATGTATTTTTTTCATATACTTTTTTAATAGTCATTAAAAGCGTGTCCTTGTGACAGGTGCATTACCTGAATTTTAAAAATTAATTCTTATTAATTAAAAAAGCCATGGGCTGTTACATGTCCGCTGTGTCACCCGGTATAATAAAAAATTAATTATTTTAAAATCTACAAAGCGTATGGGACAAAAAGGATAAGTTTAAACTATAGCTGCGCTTTAAAAATGTTCTGTCTCTGTTCTACTCCATAAAAGTGTTTTAGACTCATTACTTTGTCATCTTACAATAAAAAAATATTTTTTAGGTAAAATGCAATCATCTTTTATAAAGAGGTAAAACCTTCGGTTGCATATTGGTCGGATCTCTGCAAGTCACAATGGCGACCCGAGTTCGAATCTCGGTCAAAGAAAAATACTTTTAAAATTTTTGTAACTTGCGGGTGCTGTAAAATCCAATATATGAATGTTTCAGTACTTGGACCCCGTTAACGGACTGGTTAAACCTCTAGTCCAGGAAACGAACCATTTTGCCTAGCAATGTTTTTAAAATGCATACAATTACTTGAAATTTTGACAGTAGGTAAGGAATAGTTCAAGGATCAAAATCTATATCATGCCGAAGGGCGCTTTTACCTTGAGGGTGATTGCCAAACCATCTTGGGGGTGAAATTTTTTTATAATTTGATCACAGAAATCGATAGAAAAATGATTTATAAGCAAAAAAATATTTCATGCATTTTTTTGGTAAAATGCATACTTTTCGAGTTATTCGCGATCGAAAGTCGGAGTTTTTCGTCGATGTAATCAACGTTTTTAATCGGTTTTTGGCAAATTACTCGATGCATTTTATCAAAAAACAGTAAATAACAAAATTAAAGCCTTTAAAAAATCGAATAAAATGTTTTTTTTTGTAATTGCTGTGGGATCAATACAAACAAAGTTGTGGTTTGTTAAAGGTTATCTGTTATTTATCAACCACAAAATTTCAGAGTTTTAAAGGCAAATAACGCAAAATCCACGCATTTTTCGAGGAAAACTAATAATAACCTTTTTAAAGCATTTGCAAAAACCTTTATTTTTTTTAAAGATATGTATCATAAAAGTTGAGTGAGTTATGATTAAAATAAGGTTAGACCAAAATTTTTTGAGTGCAAAAATCTTTTTTACTTTTAAACGGAAATTAAGTGAGATAAAAACGTTTAAACCATGTGTATATAGACTAGCACTACCTTGTTTTAGACCTTTAAACTCCCCCCTTAGAAAAGTAAGGTTTTTCAACAGTTTTAATATGAAGGACTTATAGCTCTT
>JAHBCN010024242.1:0-12048 GCA_019359885.1 Listronotus oregonensis | reverse complement strand
ATTTTACTTTTTTTTTTAAAATTAAACATTGTTTACCACGACAAGACTTTTACAACGAACTTAAAGACGAGGACATTATCCGGACTATAAGCGTGCAGAGACTGTATGGAACTTGTTCAAATGCGAAACTTTAGCCAATATTAACATTTATTTAAAATCCGACGTATTACTTTTAGCTGATTTTTTTGAAAACTTTAGGGGTGTGTCTAGCTACATACAAACTAGATCCAACCAGTCTAAAACCGCTCCCGGATTATCTTTTCTCGCGGCCCTTAAATATACGCAAATTGAGCTGGAGCTACTGACCGATCAAAGAAAAACCTTCTTTAAACACGGTGTACGCGGTGGAGTCAGTCAGTGTAGCGTAAGAAAAGCAGTCGCAAATAATAAATTTTACCTCATTGCAACGCTTCTAAACCATCCTCCTACATTATGGACTTGGATGCTACCAACTTGTATGGAGCAGCCATGTCTCAATATTTACCAACTGGTAATTTTAAGTGGCTGGACGATTCAGAAATTCAAAATTTAGATTATATGAATATAGCGAAAGATTCAAACAACGGATACATTTTGGAAGTTGATTTGGAGTATCCGGAAGAGCTTCACTATACGCACAACGAACTACCCTTTAGCCCACAATCAATACCATCCCCTGAATCACGACTTAAAAATATTACGAAATTAATACCAAATTTGGAAAATAAGTCAAAATATATTATTCATTATCAAAATTTGCGACAATGTTTAGATCACGAGCTTAAGCTCACCAAAAATTCATCGGGTCTTAACTTTTGATCAGTCTCCATGGTTGAAGTCAAATAACGACTTAAACACGGCAAAGCGTAATATGGCTAAAAATAAGTTTGAAAAGGACTTTTTCAAACTTATGAACAATGCCGTGTTTGGCAAAACCATGGAAAACGTGGAGAAAAGAGTAGACGTTAAACTTATTACCCACTGGGAAAATATTGGTAGTAAGCTAGGGGTAGAAGCGCTGATCGCGAAACCGCATTTTAAGAACATCTCCATATTTAGTGAAAATTTAGTAGCAATTCAAATGGCTAAACATAAAGTTACATATAATAAGCCAATTTATGCAGGTTTTTGCGTTTTGGAAATTTCTAAAACTATTATGTATGACTTTTTGTATAGTTATATCAAACCTAAATACGGTAATAACGCGGTCTTGCTATATACTGACACCGACTCTCTAATCTTGCACGTTCAAACGGAAAATTTTTATGACGGTATGCGTGAGGATTTAGACAAGTTTGATACATCCAATTACTCACAGGATAATTCACACGGTGTTCCTGTAAATACATCCATCTTAGGGCGCATGAAGGATGAATATGCAGGAAAAGTTGTGTGGGAATTCTATGGAACCGGGGCGAAGGCATATTGCGTAAATGTTGAGGGTGAGTTTTAAACCCATTAAATTTAAAAATAAACAAAAAAAATGCGTGTACGGAACAATTTGAATTTGGAAAAAAAGAGAGAGTTAAATATTGGATCAAAAGGCTAACTTTAGACCAAAAATTTTTTGGTATGCAAATGTAAGGCAAAACATTATGCAACTTTAACGTATTTCTTTACAGTTTATTATAAGAAGTCCTGAAATTTTAGTCAAAATCTTTTATTACCCTCCAAACCACTTATAGTCCTATAATTGAAGACCTGAAAGTACCCAGGGCTGTAAATAAATCTGAACAGTTTTCATTTGTGCCGCAATTTTTATGTCTTCGCGGATGCTTTCGAGCGAGAAAAAGTTTATCACGATTCCGACGTAGGAATCCGCTAAAAATTGCCTCCCAAAATATGCAAATAAGAAATTTTTTGTTTAGATAAAAAATTATGATCACCCCGAAACCTTCAAAAATGGTTTCTAACATTTTTTTCGCAACACCAATATTTTTCGCAAAAATGGCCGACAAAAAATCCATAACATTTCACCCTGGATAGATGTGGTGGTAGTAGTTTCTTACTAAAAATTGCAGATGGGCAAAACAATTTTTTATCAAAACGCAAGAAAGATGGTAAGTGAAATTTTCTGCGATTATTGAATATTTGCCAAGGTCTCATTAATAAAAAGAAATGTTAATAACAAAACATTTAAAAAAAAATATCAATAAGTTTATGAGATTTTCTCAAAATATTGTAAAAAAAAATTGACTGCTTTTTTAATATTCAATAAAAATCAGAATGGACCCAAATTCATATGCAATAATGGATACGGGTTTTCCAATTTCGATAAACTTTGAATGATTAAAAAATGTACATTATTGCCCGAGTAATGGAACAATTCGTCCGCCCGTTTATAAGTAAATTCATGAAGATAGCTGCATTCTAGAATTAGAGCGGCAGCTGAAATAAGGGAAATATTGGGTTCCGTTCTCTTGAAAACTATTGATTTTTTGAAAAAAATTATAAAAAGCATTTTGGTAAATTACAAAGCAATTTTTATTTTTTGTTAAAACAAAAATATTCCAATTCGCATATTTTGGCAGATATTAGTGAAAAAGCCATTTTTCGGGCCTTGGGGGGCCACTTTTAGCCCTTTTCAACCTGTTAATATTGATACACTTTTTTTCGCTTAAAAGCATCCCTGAAGACCTAAGAATTGCCTCACAAGGCTAAACTGTACAAAATTATTTACAGCTTTGTTCCTTCATTTAACGGACTATTAATGTTTAAGTTCCGTATTAATAAACATGGACACAAGATTTTTACTATCTTTATGATAGCCCACAAATATTAAATAGAGCCTAGATTAGTTTTAAATTTTTAAATGTATAACCCATTTTATCCCCCTCTTTCGTTAACCCACTCCAAGCGCCAAAACATGCAGATATTGCATTTCACGACACCTCTTAGATAACGCGGTAGTGCCAGCACAAACATTATACAATATAAGTACTACCTATGAACCTCCTCTATTATTGTCAGTTAGACGGGGCACCCAATGGCGCAGGGTGATCACTGGCGGTCACCCATCCAATTACTTACTGTGTCCGACCTCGCTTTCTTTAGCCCAAGGAATCGAACCCGAGCCGCCCGAGTGCTTGTTAGAGATCAAAAACATTCCCCGCCTTTTCGTGTCCTCAAAAAAATGTAGTAATGACTTCAACACCAGAATATTAAATAGATACAAACAGTATGTTAAGTTAACATTTGACTAGCAAAAATATACCTTACCATTATTTAAAAAAAAGAACATACCTACTTATTTTTTAAAATTTTTTTTTTATTTAAAGTTTATTTCTAATATTTTTACTTTGGAATATTTTAACAGGATTTAAATATATAAATTAAATAATTTAATATTTTAATAGAATTTAAATTATGCAGTGGAATCAAACTTTAATATTTTTTTCATAAAGTTTAACTTAAAAAATCATAGTGAGTCAAAATAAAAATATTCTCTTAAAATTCACCTTATTTTTAAATTTTGTTTTATGCCTTAAACTATTTTACTTGTATGAACCTTAATCACCCTTTTAGTTGATTAACGCAATTCTCCTTTTTAATTAACTATCAAATTGACTCTTATTTCTATTTATTTAAATAAAATGTAAATATTTTTTAAAGTGATTCTTTTTTCTTTCAAGTAATATCCTCTAGATCTTTTTTATTTAATATTACCTAATAATACCTTTAGCATGTAATTTTAAAAATATATTGAGAATGGACACCGTAAGCTATTTCAAAAGCTGTATGCTTGAAAAAGTCATCTTCTAAAGGTTTCACATGAAATTCGCTTTTTACAGAACGTGCTGACGTTGTATTTTGTGAGAAAATTGGCTGTCAGAATTTCGACATCATTACTGAAATGAGGTGTTTTAAAAATCCGTGAAACTAGTTCTGAAATATTACATTTTTACTTTGATGTGACTTTGTATTAAGTATCAATATATTTTTTTTTCGTTTGCCAGCATTATATTTCATTTTAAACAGGTTTTTTGAAGTAAAATATATTTCCACTTTTCGTTTGTTTTACTATATATACAATAAAACGTTACAAAGAAAAATATTTTTCTGCCTAGGAGTAAAACACCTTATTTTATAGGTGGTAAAAAATTGCCTGAAAATAATTAGATTGAGCCAGAATAGAAATTTAATGTTTAATAAAGGAAGGAGAAAAGCATAAAATTTCTAGTCTAGACATATCATCTTTATTATTTTCTTTCAAAGAATTAGGTATAAATTCCATTTTAACTGAATGCTTGCAAATTCTTTATTTACAGGAGTAGAATTGCAACACTACGCTATTTTTTTGTTAAATTTTTAAGACATCTTTTGGGTTTTAAAAACGGTAAACGACTTGTCATTAAATCGGTAATAGTTTTCTTTGTTTTAATTTTTATTCTGTATGCGAAACAATTATTTTATTTCTATTTATTTTTAAACTTTTCGTGGATTTTATAAATATCTATATCATACCTAAGTCATATTTCAAAAAAAAAATCTGTCTTAGTAAACATTTTATAAAAAAACTAATAAAAAAAAATATCTTCACCTCTCTTGTAAAATATGTTACTTGTGACTTAATACGGTTGCTTCACTTGCAAGTCAGGCAAGTTATCCAAATAATATTTTGTAAAAAATAAATCCTCAAGCAATATAAAATATTTTTTTTCTCTACAATTCAAGTAAATATAATTAGCTAAGTTGGTATAACATAAAATAGTGATTTATGACATAATTGCTAAAAGTAACATTTTATTTTGTGTACCTTAAGTTTGAAACACGACGTCGAAGGAGGACTGTTCCATGCCTTCGAACAAAATAAAATCACTTTTAGCACGTATATAATACACTGTTTTTTCTAAAAACACTATTAAAAGTTCAAATTAATGGTTTTCGATAATATTATTATTTTTAAAACCTATTTTTACCTAATTTATTCATAAAATAAGTAGCTAAGCTAAAAAAAAATTGGTGTTTTTTTGTTGACCAATAACGCCGAATAATCGCGAATTCTTGTTCGATGGAAAGTGATCGAGAAAATTAATTTTTCCCGGTGAAAAGTAAAGAAGCTGTCAATAAAGCTACTTTTAAATTATTGCCTTGTAAGTGAAAAACAACAATACGAATCTACATTCAATCGTTTCTTAAAATGGTGTGATCAAAAATTGTTAGTGGCAAAAATGCAAAAGTGCTCCTTGCGTACTTTGAAGAAAAGTCCAAAATATGAAAATCGTCTACGCTGGGGTCACATTACTGCATGCTAGAGGCGATGGTAAACATATACTCAAGACATGAGGAGATGTTACAAGCTAGTTGCCTTTTTAAAGCAAAAGGGCGAAGGATATCGACCAAAAAAGTCTAAAATATTGACAAGAGAACAAATCGGCAAATTTCTCGCGGGAGCCCCGGATAAAATTTATCTTATGCAAAAAGTAGCCCCAATTTTCGGTGTATTTGGAGCCTGTCGTTGAGAAAAACTGTATAATTTGACATCAAATAACATCGAAGATTTAGGAACTTCACTAATTGTGCATATACCAGACATAAAAACTAATGTGAGACGAACCTTTGCAATTAGTGGTACCTTGTATATAAATTTTTATGAAAAATACGTAGCCCTTCGTTTAGTAAATAGTAATCATTCAAGAGTTTTTATAAGACGCTTAAAGAATAAATGTGCCATAACTCAAGTTGGAATCAACACATTTGGTAAAATGCCTGCTCAAATGGCTAAATTTCTAAATTTGCCTGATTCCCATCATTACACTGGACATTGCTTCCGACGTTTCTCAGCTGGTTTGTTGGCGAACTCTGGTGCTTATTTAACTACAATTAAGAGACATGGTGAATGGAAGTCCAGTACAGTAGCAGAGGGTTGTATAGAAGACTCGCTACAAGAGAAAAAGAAAAATGCTGATTAAAGTTTGTCCAAAACTTTGGTGGATGACATTGCTTCCTGCCCGGGTACATATCTTACCAAAGTAAATTGTGTAACAACCACCAATGAGATTGGCCATGGAGTTTCTTATTCTAATTTTATTGTATTTTTAGATATTGTACTTTAAATTAAATAAATAATCCATTTTGATCTAAGTATTATGTTTCGGTAATTTCTTATCTGTGTTAAAAGTTACTCATGTGTTATAAAATAACATTTTAGACACTAACAGCATGTTTTAAAAATTAAACTTTTACTGACGTTTATAGAAATTTTTTTTTCATCTTTCTTTAATTTTTATAAAAAAAAAAAACATAAAAAATTCTCTTGTAATAGTTGACCTTTTTTACATCTTTCTTGTATATTATGTTTAAGCTGATTATGACTATCTGCTTGCAGAAACAAGCCCTACTCTCCCTAGACGTCTACGACTCATCAATAAAACAACCTATGTGGCGAAAGACATTGTTTTATTTCTTTCTATACAACACCACAGAATATGGACTATCTTTTCAACTTTAAAATATTATGTCTTGGCTACTATTACTTTATACCTTTATACTTTAACCACGCACGATTTTAAACTTCGGAAAATGATTTTTTTAATGTCATACTGTCTATATCAAAATATACAGGAAAGAAATGTAAAGGACAATGTCTAAAGAAAAACTAAAAAAATTGGAACCGTAGGAGTAGCCAATTTTAAAAAATCATGTTTCAGTTACTACAAATCCTAAAAACTTTTACCCTAAACTCTTTTTGAGAACTTGATAGAAGCTTCTTTTTTGTAAAGTAAAGCAATACCTAGACCTTAACTGAAAGAAAAAATTAAACTAAATTTTAAAAAATTTTGCTTAAAAAACTTCAAAAATTCTAAAAGCTTTATAGTTTCCATGACGTTTTGTCAAGTGCCGTGAAAAGCAATATCGGAACAATTTATTATCAATTTAATATGCAATATAATAAATAAAAAAGGTAATTACTCCCTTTAAATCTATTACAATTAACAAAAAAAAAATAGGTTTCATGGAGAACAGGTTAAAACTCTAAAATCCGTTCATTATCGTTTAAGAAAAACACCTGGTAAGTAATCATGACTACCGAGTTTTTAAACTAATACAACAAATGTTTTGTTGTTTTAAATGTAGTTATTGACATTTTAAACCAATCAATGCAATGCATTTTTGTTAAGGTGTTTTTCTCAAATAAAAATAAACAGCTTATAGTATTCTATTAATTTTTCCACTTATTGAAAATCTAAAGTGTTTTAATGTCCGGATTAGCTCCGCTTGTTGTTTTATTTATTCCGTTATCATTTGATATGTAGTATTGGAACTTAACTGCGGTTGTCTGAGTGAATCAGGTATTGTAAATATGTGTGGTTAGCGGCTATTGCCATAGGTACTGTTTTGCGGCCATAGTTTTATATCAAAATTTTAAATGATTTTAGCCCTGTTACAAAATTTCGTTTCAAAAAATATTTGGCAGAAGTGTTTTTTTATGTATAAAGTGTTATTTTAAACTAATAAAAAAATATGAACAAGGGTCCTTTTGCTCACAGACACACACACACACACAAGGACATTAAATATAATTTAAGAAAAAAAACATGTTTTTTTTTAAATCTATTAACCTTAAACTATCAAAGATATGTTTTTTTAATTGTCTAGTTTTTTAAAGTATAATTTTAAAAATTTGAGATGCTCCCACCTTAGCTTTTAAAAGTAACCGAACAAAGGCAGCTGATAAAATTGTTTTTTTCTATATTATTAATATTCTTTTTTTAAAATGAAACTTTCTGCAAAAACTCTGCAATGTCACTACTTAAGACAGGTCAAATTAGATTTTGCCAGCTTCTTAAAGGCAATCTTATTTGGTTCAATAAATTGCTGAGTTATTTTACCCAACTAAACTAAATTCCGAAAAGTCAATAGGGATAACTAACTTTAAAAGAAATCCAAACGTGTTGTTTTTCTTGAGAGATGTTTCTTCTAGTTTGCTAAAGTTAAAAAAAGAGCTTTCGGTGTTAGGTTTAAATTGTATGTCTGGGGACAAAGTGTAAAAATAAATTGGAATAAAATCTGATAGTCCAAAAAAAAATATATAAAAAATGTTTTTTTTAACAAGTTTACAAATATTTATGTAAAAAAGTAAAAAAAAATAAACGGTTGTAAAAACACGTCATTAATTTACAGAGTTAGTAAAGTAAAATGGTGTTAAAGTAATTTTATCTAAACCGTGCACTTATTAGAGTTACACGCACTATTAATGGTGTAATTACTACCACTTTACCCCTTAGCGCGGTAACTACCTATTTACCACTAATTGGGTAAAGTAAGAGTTCCGGCAAGATTCAATTTTGTTATTCAGTATGTGTCATTTTTATAATTTTAGAAAATCTTAATAAAATTACTAAATTAAAAAGTACAACAATTTTTTGATAAAATTAGAATAAGATAAAAAAAATTAAAAAATAACCCCATAATTTAATGATACAAGAGTCAACAAAGCAAACCTCAAGAAAACATCAAGGCTGACATGAGGATGCCAAAAAGAACTAAAAGTCCTTGGAGAACGGAACAGGATAAATCTCTTGTAGGTACCAGGACATTAGGGAATAAATGGCAACGAAAAAGCGGATGAGCTAGCGAGACATGGATTATCCACACCATATTTTGGACCAGAACCTGCCCTTGGGACTAAAACCACAGCACGAGAAAACCAGGGAATGGATTCCAAACAAACACGAGGATTACTGGGAAAACCTCAGTAGAATAAGACATGGAAAAAGTTTCGTAAGGACTTATCCAAAAGAACAAAAAGGCAGAACTACTCCGACAAAGCAGGAAAAAACTTCGCATAACATTGGGTTGCTAACAGGGCACTATAACCTAAGAGGACACCTACACAAGATATGCTCATACACCGGGGACCCAAGTTGCAGAATGTGCGACGAGGGGGAAGAAACAGCCTACCATATACTGTGCGAATGTGAATCGAAAATAAGCATTATTTGGGCAACCGAAAATGAGCCCACAGGAATATATCAACCAAACAGTTTCAGAGTTATACCGACTTGTAGAAGGAACAAGACTAATGGGAGGATTGGTATTAAATATAATGGGAGATTGGGCACAAAAAGCCCAAGAGGCTGCGCTGCCTCCGGTAGTAAATCAAGACGGCTCCCAGGGAAGAAGAAGAAGAAAAAAAAAACAAAGATAAAATTTTATAGTTATATTTGAATTACAAACAATCCCAATGATGGATACTGGCGACCGCATGGAACTACTTTTGGTTTCATGGGAATTTCTCTATCTTTAGATGATTTCAGACTCGGTTTTGGTTCTAGACCAACACTCGATTAAAATTTACAAGAATTATGATATTTCTGGCAATGTCCAATTTATTTTGGGTAGAATCTGCAACAACCCTCCACCCCTGTTGATGACTTTCATCCATCGAGTCGTTTTAGTGTAAGAATGTCTCCACCAACGTCGGCCAATAAAGTTGCAAATGTCCTGTGAAAGGAATGGCTAGTAAACTTGGCTGTATCTTTTTAAAGTTTTAAATACTCTCCAATTTAGTTGACATTTTTTCAGTAAAGTTTATACCTACAGGTTAAGATGTACATCTTTTACTTATATAGCGGTTATATAAAATGATAGGTGGCCTGAGATATATATTTTCTTCACAGTTTCTTTCTTTTCTACATACGACGAATTTCGTAGAAGTGTCATTTTTAAAGTCAAAGAATTGTTACGATTAATAAAAAGCTATTTCTTCTTTATCATCTTTATGCTTATTTTTTAAGCTTTCTTTATCTTGCACGCCCCAGCAACTTCAATTCCAAGAGCCACCTGAAAAACAAAAAGATAATTTAAAAATATTAATAATTTTAGATAGAAAATAAATCGCGAAAGTTTTTCAACGTAGAAGCCCTAGCTATTTTAAGTATTTTTAGGTATTTTAAAAGCTTTTACATTTAAAGTCAATTGTAAATTATTTTTAAGGGATATTTTATGGCTATTTGCCAAATTTCAATTTAGGTGTATTTTTGGGGAATTTGTTTGTCACAACGAGAAATAATCGTCATACAGAATACACTATCCTTTGTTTAAGATACGCTCTGAGTCTTAAATGTTTATCTACCGATATATTTCGTTTTGTGGACACTGTGGATCTAAGCATCGAATGATACTATCAAAGTGACCTATTTTTCTTGTATCTGTCTATTATATGCACATAAAGCATATTTTTTAGAGCCTCCTTTGACAAAAAAAATATTTTTGTTTTCGTAGCGAACATTATCTTTTTTTTCGGAGTTTTATACATTTCTTCAACTAACTTGAAAATTTCCGATTTTTCTAAGCTTTCGCGTGCTAAATCAATGTTCGGTTTGACTTTACATTTGAGTTACCAGAGGCGACATTAGAAACCATAAATTAGTAATTGCTATTTTGACCTTACACGGCAACTTTAATTTCACAACAATGTGTAATCTACGTAACGTCTCAATTAACACAACCATCGAAATTAGAATTCGATCAAAAAATATACATATCTTAACCATGATTCCCTATTATTACTTTAACCCATCAGGATAGGGACAATAATTTTTATACAATTTATAGACAAAATACATAAAAAACTAACTGGTTTTAATTCTAATATCATAAAAGAGAAGCCAAAGGTGGGTATGCTTAGCAGCCCCTAACATAGCAAAATATGCCAAATGCCAGTTTTAAGCTTTTTTTTACACTTCATCTAGAGAAGCTATTTTATCGATCGAGCTTAAACTGACACAATGTATCAAATTTGAAGTAAACATGCCGTAACCAACAAAGGTTTTTTGAATTCATTAACAAATGCTAACTTCAATAATTTTTATAAACGATGCTATGTGAAACTATATCTTTTAATTTAATTCTTAGCTGCATTATTGCGTTTTTTTAAAAAAATATTTAAATATTTGTGTTGGGTTTTTAAGGGACTCATGTGAGTTGCAGAACTCGCTTCGCTCATTTTGAAAACTTTCACATTCGTGCCTTAAATTAGTACTTTTAACACTTATACTATAAATAACTATTTTTCTACAAACGTGTTAAAAATTTAATTTTTAACACTATCTAGATGGTTTAAAAATGTTACTTCTAAGTACTAGTGCCCTAAAGTATGTCACGCAGTTGTTTAGCCAAGTGTTTTGGCTTAAAAAACTTTTCAACTTTTATTTCCGTTGGCAGCCTTTAAAAAAATATTATTATTTTTTTTTTTTTAAAAAATTAATATCAAATAAATAGCAAAAAGGGACAGTAAAGTTGAAGGTGAGTAAAGAGAGAGCGTGCAAAAATGCCCTAACTCATTTGCCGGAGAGTAGGGGGGGTTAAACTGGGCGCCACTGTTTTGGGCAGGCCTAGCAGACCTCCCAAAATTTAATTGGGAACCTAGTTCAACTTTACTACCACTCAAAGAAAAGAAAAATTTTACTAAACAATATTAACATTAGAAAAAGGAGACACTGGCGAGCCAAATAAAACACTATATTTAAAACAAATAGTTAATTGAATATATTACAAATTTATAATTTAAAGTTTACACAAAAAAAAATTATAATAAAAATAAAATGGTGAATGCGCTAGATTATGAAATTACAAAATTTTAATTTATAATTTAAAAGTTTACAAAAATATATATATAATAAAAAATGAAATGGTGAATGCGCTTAATAACTGTTAAATTTTCATTACTGATGATAACAATAAATATTAAAACTATAAGTCTACAATTTCAAAGAAAATATATAAAATATAAAAATATATATATAAATGCCGCTTATTTAATTAACAATAATTAAATGACCAGGTGCACCATTTGAAAACCAAAAGGATATAAGATTTCCAAAAAAAAAAAAAAAATATATATATATATATATATATATATATATATATATATATATATATATATATATATATATATATATATATATATATATATATATATATTAATAATAATAATAATAATAATAATAATATATTTTATAAAAATAAAAAAAAAAAATAATTTAAAAAAATATGGGGAAAAATTTTAATAATTAAATTTTAAAATTAAATTATAAAAAAAAATTTTTTTAATTTAAAAATAAA
>JAHBCN010024241.1:0-11996 GCA_019359885.1 Listronotus oregonensis | reverse complement strand
TTGTAATTTTGAAAAATGGAAGAGAAATTAATTCTCAATTATCAGATAATTTGGTTTTATCTGGGAAGCAAAATCTAAAAGCCCATCGAATATTGCCTTGATAAAATATTGGGGTAAAATTGGTAATGATTCCAACAAATAGTTCAATAAGTTATACATTAACTAATAGTTATACTGAAACTGAATTAAAATTTAACCAAAATTGGGGAAAATTTGAGGTAAAAGTTTTTTTAGAAGGTGAATACAAAGAAAGTTTTGCGCCAAAGATTTTAAAATTTTTCGAAAGAATAGAAAAAAGTTTTTTTTTTAAGAGATTTTAAATTCAAGTTCATACACATAATTCTTTCCCCACATAGCTGGGGCATTGCATCTTCTGCCTCTGGAATGAGTGCTTTAGCAAATTGTTTAAAAAAAAATAGAAAGAAATTAGGCGCAGTTTACACTGAAGAAGAAGCGCATAAGAAAGCCTTTTTTTTAGCAAGATTAGGATCAGGAAGTGCCTGTAGATCTTTTTACAAAGGTTTGGTCAAAGGGGGGCAAAAAATGATTTTAACAAGGTAGTTCTAATTTATATGCCGTTCGATATCCAGAAAATGAAATTACGAAGTTTTTAAAACTTTTCATGATACAATATTATTGATTCATGAAGGAACTAAATCTGTTTTTCAACTGTCGGACACAATCTAATGAACAATCATCCTTACAAAAAAAGATTTGAGGAAGCTAATCAAAACCCTTTAAAAAAACTTTTACCTATCCTAAAATCGGTGATGTAAAAGTTTTGGTGAATTGGTAGAACATGAAGCGCTTACTTTACATGCGATGATGATGATTCCATCCTTCTTTTATCTTGATGAAACCAAACAATTAGAATCAAAAGATTTGGGCTTTTAGAGAAGAAACAGGCACGCATTTATATTTTACGTTAGATGCTGGTGCAAATATTCATTTGTTGTATCCGCACATGATGCAGTTGATGAAAAAAATTTTAAATTTAAAAAATGAATTAAAAAAATTTTAAAAAAGGAAATTACATTGAAGATAAAGGCTTTAAAATATTTTTGTTGGATTTGCAGCAAAATTAAAGAATAAATCCATTCATAATAACTGAACGATGATGTTTCCAATGGCGATATCATCGTTTTTTATTATGAAACGAACGACAGATAATGTAAGTGTAATGAGAGAATTTTAATCCAAAATAGAATGGAAAATTTTTTGTTTTTAAGATTGGATATTTTTCTAATTTTTTAATCCAAAATAAGATATAAAACCCACCAACGAAAGTAGAAAAATGTTGTAAGAATTTATAAATCGTAATCTCTATTGGGATTAGAAATAATATTCATTTTAAATACAGAAAATTTCTGAACAAAAATCCCCATTCATTGCACCCAAAAAAAAAAGATGAGAATATGTTCCTATTAAAATCAAAAATAACAATGAAAAATGTTTTTTAAAATAATTTATCCAATAAAATTTTTAAAAATAACGAATCTTTTTTTAAAAAAATTTGGGGAAATGATCGATCAAGTTTTTCCTTACCAATAAATGAAAAATAAAAAATAGATAAGTGCCAAAGGCAACAAAAAAAACGGAATTTTTTTACAATAGGAATACTTTGCCCAAATTTTCATCGTTGTAAAATATTCTAAATCGGGCGCCATTGCTCCGATAACTAAACCAGTTAAAGAAAACCATTTCGGATTGATCTTTAAAAGTGGTAAAACATGGCTGGATAAAAAAAAGTAAAAGGCATTAAACCAAATGTTTCCCGGTTTCTAAACTCGTTTCCCAATCGAGAATATCCAAACCGTAAATTTTTTAATTTTTGTTTTATCTAATAAACTATAAGCAGGACGTTTTGCTGGGTTGGATAAGCAGAAGTCAATTGATTGATTTTGATGGAGAATTTACCAACGTTTTTTTTTTAGAAGCAAAATCGAACCAAGAACATTCCCTTTTTTGGAAAAATTAAAAATGCCAAAAACTAATTGTTCATTTTCTATAATATTAACATAACTTTTGCTAAATCTACTGCGTTGGTTTCGAACCAATCTGATCGTTAATTACACCAATTTTTTCACGTTCATTAAACAACCCCCGCATTGTTTTTTTAAAGTTATTTCCGAATCTCAATAAACCCAAGCAGTTCTAATAATGATTGTTTTTGGATTGCATTTAAGGCAAAAAATTTCACCTTCTAACTTTGTTTGACCATAAACACCAATCGGGGTTTGGGTTTTATCTGTTTTTTAAACGAGGAATCGATTGTGTTCCATCAAAAACATAATCAGTCGAAAAGAATAAAAGGGGAAATTTTGTTTTTTGGTTTCTTCAGCCAAAAAAATTTTTTCCTAATGCATTTCCATAAGCTTTTTCTGGTTCAGATTCGGTTTATCAACCGCTGTATAAGCAGCAGTATTAATGACGAAAAAAAAAGAATTATCTTCAAAAATGACTTGATTAAATCTTGATTTGTTATATCTAATTCTTTTGAAGTTTTGAAAAAAACCAATATTAGAAAATTCATCTTTGATAGAAAAAATGGCTTGAGCCAATTGACCATTTCCACCTGTAACCAAAACTCTTTTCATTTTACAACGAATTTTTGAAAGATTCTATACTTTGAGCAGTTTGATCTTTTTGAAAAAAATCATCTCATCTAATGGAATTTGCCAATCAATTGCTAAATCTACATCCAAAGGATTTACTCCATTTTCTGAAGCTTTATTGTACCAATTATCACTTTTTTTAGAAGAAAGTTGCATTTTCGGGGTAAAACAAAAAAACCGTGTAAAAAACCTCTTGGGATAAATAATTGTTTTTTATTTTCTGCAGATAACTCAACCGCAACAGATTGACCAAAAGTTTCTGATTCTGGGCGAACATCTACCACAACATCTAAAACTTTACCTTCTACCACCCCACTAATTTTGCTTGAGCATGTTCCGATGATTGTATATGTAAACCTCTAACCACACCGTATTGTGATCTCGATTTTGTCTTGTACAAAATTTGGTACATAACCTAAAATAGATTCCAATTTTGTTGGTTAAACGATTGAAAAAAAAGCCACGTTCATCTTCGAAAACCTGTGGTTCTAAGACAAAACAACCTTTCAGTAGAGTTTCTTTTCCCTTTTTAAAAATCAAAAAAAAAAGCCACTAAATACTTAGGGCTCAAAATTAATTAATTTATTTCTTTTTTTTAAACCTAATTCAGCTTTAACATCGTTAAATAAATCGTATCCTCCATCAGAATAGATTACCATGTTTGCTGGTAAAACGTATTTTAAATTTTTCTTTTTAGCTGCTGCAGAAACTGCTGTTTTTTCTTTTTTATAGATAGGCTCGAATAAAGATTTTTCTTTTTCTACCATTTTTTTTTTAGCTGTTTTCTATACGTTTGTAATTTTTGTTGTAACGCTTGCTCTTGCTCTTGCAATTTTTTTCTGTTACATACTTCTGAACTTCTTCTTGTGATTTACCCTTTTTAAACTTTCTGAGCTTGCTCATATAAAGTTTTTTGAGCCGCTTCTTGTTTTTCGATTTCTGTTTTGTGTTTGTTACCTAAAGCTTCATAATCAGATTCAGTTTTTTATACTCAGGCATTGCATCATAAACTTTGTTAAAATCAATGTGAGCGATATCTTGTGCAAAAGTCATTACACTTCCAAAAACAAACATTGTTAATAATGCGACAAATTTCAAATTTTTCATATTCATAATTACTTGTATTAAACTTAATTTAAGTAGGTTTATTTTCTACTTTTTCCTCTATTACTAAATTTTTTTATTGTTTGATTTATTGTTTTTATTGTTGTTCGATTTATTATTGGTGGTTTAGTATCAAATTTTTCTGGTACTAAAATTTTTAGAACTTCTCGACTGATATCAAACTTCGGATCTGAATAAATCATGATTAGATCACTTTTTAAAAAAAACAAATCCATAATTTAGACGATCTGCCACTTGTTTTTTGCATTGTAAATTTGATCTTGAATTGGTTTAACTAAACTTTTTCTTAGATTAATAAATCACCTTGCGCACCATATCGTTTATTTTTTAAGTTTCTAATAGCTAACAATTCTTCGTCAATCTTTGCTTGTTGATCTTTTACTTGTTCTTCTGTCAAAAGAATTTTCTGCCTCGAACTCTGCTAAAAGTTTATCTACAGCTTCTTTTTTCAGTTCCAACTTTTTTTGAAGCGTCAGTTTGTTTTTTTTAAACTACTTTTGCATTGGTATAAGCTGGATAATTATTTAAGATATATTCTGTATCAACGTAACAGAACCTTTGTGCAAATGTTGTGCTAGCTAAACCAGCAAATAGTACTATTAGAAAAATCCATTTTTTCAAAACGTGTCGATTATTTCGAAAACTATGCCAAAAAAATATTGAACATTGATGGAATTTAATAAAATTAAAAAAATTGACCAATAATAAAATGCGTTTGCCTCCAGATGGTTCAACTGCACCAATTGCGTCGAAACCATAACCAAAATCAAACCCTAACATACCGAAAGCTGGCATAAATACACGAACACCAAAACCTGCAGATCTTTCAGTTCAAATGGTTTGTATTCTCTTGCATCTCCCCAAGTATTGGCTGCTTCTGCAAAACCTAAAGCAAAAGATTTTTGCTGTTTGGCTCATCGTAATTGGGTAACGTAACTGAACAAGAATTTATTATAGATTGCTCCACCTCCTTCTGGTGTTTATCTTCTCCAGCTCGTCCACCTTGGTTAGAAAATCTTCGTAACCTTTAATGGAATAATTTGACCATCAAAACGTTGTTGCATCAAACCTGTTCCACCAAGATAAAACGCTCGAAAGGAATTGTCCTACATCGTGATTTTATAAGCTCCTAAATAACCAAATTCACCCCGATTCTAGCAACTAACTTTTTCCGAAAAGTTCTTTATACCAATATGCTTTAGCCTTAATTTTATAATACTCTAGCATTTCGATTTTTTCTGAGCAGACATCGTTTTATAATCTTTATTGTTTAATAAAGAATAAGGCAACGTCATTGTTCGAAACAGCAAACTCAGATCCTCCCGGGAAAACTGGATCTGGACCAGCAGAATTTCTTGTCAATCCAATGGTATAATTTGTTATTAGAAATACCATCCGAATATGTTACTCCTCCTAATGTAAATAAATTATAGTTTTGATAATCGTAACGTTGAAATGCAATTGTGTGACTCAAACGAAAATAATCACCGGCCAAGTTAACAATTTGCTTACTCCAACACTTCCTCCTAAAATATTCAATTTTGTTCTTTATTCGATTATCGTTATAACTATAACGAGAATAATAGAAAGAAGTTGATAAAGACGTTGGTCGTTTTACCTCCAATCCATGGTTCTACAAAAGAGAAACTATAATTTTGATAACCATAACCCGCTTGTGCAGTAAAGATAATTGTTGTCCATCTCCCATTGGAACAGGTTTCCATGCTTCACCTTTTGAATAAATTACTTATAGAAAAGTTACCAAATGTAAGTCCTAAAGTACCTATGAATGTTCCTGCTCCATATCCACCTTGTAATTCTACTTGTGATGATGATTTTGGTGCAACCTTCCAATTGATATCTACAGTATTATTTTCATAATTTGGTTTAACATCTGGTACGATTTGAGTTGGCCCCAAATAACTTGTAGCTGCCAATTCGTACATTGTACGTTTGATGTCTGATTTAGAGAATAAATCACCTGGTTGGTACGTAACTCACGATAAAGAATATGATCGTGCGCTTCTGTATTACCAGCAATTGTTACACGATTTATCGTTGCTTGAGTTCCTTCGCTAACTTTAATTTCTAAATCAATTGTATTGTCGTGAATATTTTTCTCGATCGGAATAACTTGGCAAACAAATAACCATTATCCATATACAAAGTTTGAATATCGTCATCTTTCAGAACCAGAAACTTTTTTATTGATTCCTACAGCATCGTAAGCATCACCTGTTTTGTAAGCAAAAATTTTGCCAACTGATCTGATTTTAAACAGAGTTACCGAAAATTACATTACCCCAATAATACGGTTTTCCTTCGTCGATAGTGATAACTAATTTGACGTTATTATCATCTACCTTTTCTACTTTTTCAGATACAATTTTTGCATCACGGAAACCCGATTTGTATTTATCGATAACTTTTTTCAAATCGTCTTGATATTTTTCATCAATCAATTTAGAAGATTTGAAAAAGTTTATTGATCTTCTTTTGGTATCCTTCACCCCAGCAATTTAGCATTGCTCAATTCATGATTCCCTTCGAAAACAATATCTTTAATTTTCACCCTTGGTCCGCGATCAACTTTACATCTAAATTTTCTTTATCACCTTCTGTTGGTGTTTTTGTAATATTAATCGTCGGATTCGGATAACCTTTTTTGTATGTAATAATCTTTGATGTTATTACGTGTTTGATTCAATAAATTATGTGATTTTTACACCTGATCTAATTTATTTTTCTTGTTTTAATCTTCTTTTGAGATTTTTTATCCCTGTAATTTTAATCGCTTGTAATTCTGGGAAACCAAGAAGATTTAACTCTAGTGTCACCTCATTACCTTGGATAGAACTTACATAGACATTGATGTCAGAGAAAATTTTTAGAACGCCATAATTTCTTAACTGCGTTATTAATTTTTGTTCCTGGAATTTTATTTCATCGCCCAAAGAAAAACCTGCAAATCGTAAAATTTGATTTTTAGAGAATTTTGTATCACCTGTTAAAACAACATCTTTTAAAACATAAGTTTTCATTGTTCAAGTTATTTAAATCTTGAGGTTGTGTGGTTTCTTGATTTGTTTGTGTAGGAATGGAATCATTCACCTGCGCTTTTCAAAAGTCATATAAGCGCCTAACATCCACACTGTCCAAGTTATTTTCTTCATAATTTATTATTCTAGAAATCTAGATTAGTTGTTCACTGATTTTTCCGAATCTTCTTTCTTCCCTGATAACATAATACAGCCTCGTACAAACTTTCTTAGTAAAATCTGGCCAAAGTGTATTGGTAAAATATAATTCAGCATACGCAATTTGCCACAGCAAAAAATTACTAATTCTTGTTTCGCCGCTTGTTCGGATCAACAAATCGACTACTGGCATATTATGTGTATATAATTTAGATTCCAAAATTTTTCATCAATAGTATCAAACAATATTTCCATTTTTATAATTTGCGATTGCTTTGGTTTGTTAAAATTTCTTCTTTAGAGCCATAACTAAGTGCTAAAGTTAAAGGGAACCTATATTGTTTTTGGTTAATTCTAAACCTTTATTTAGTTTTTTTTAAGTGTTGATTTTGGTAATTTCTCTAGATTACCGATGACATTTAATCGAACATTATTTGTGTGCAATTCTTTATTTCTTTCTGAATGGTTTGCGCCAAAAGGTCATCAAAAACTGACTTCTAATCTTGGTCTGTTCCAATTTTCAGAAGAAAATGCATTTAAAGTAAGATAAGGGGAAAGTTGAGTTCCGACATCCTTTTTATTGCAGCTCTTACGGCACTGAGTGCATTTTTAGGCCAAAGGTTCTTTTTTTTCCGTTTTTTTTGCCCATCGTCCATTACCATCCATGATAATTGCGACGTGCTGCGGAACCTTCTTTAGGTCTTTTTTTGTTCATCAATGTATTATTATTCATTTTATTAATCACAATAACATGGCGGACGTCCGAACGCATAAGTTAGAGATAGACCAGTAAACACATACCAATCTGTATTCGAAATATTTCCTATATGTTTTTTTCTGTAATCATTATACGTATTAATATCTGCATTCTTCAAGATTTCCATCTTGATCGAACAAGTTTTTATTAAACGTATATTCACTATAATCTAACTTATCTAAATTGGTATATCAAACCCAACTTCTGCAGCAATTACCCAATTGTAATTAATTTGATTTTATATCCGACACCAATAGGGAAAGAAAATACCTACACGTTTCTTTTTTTCGTCAATACCAGAAGGTTCTACGACATTTCCTGCTGCATCATAAATTGCTGTTTCTCTGAAATAAATTCCTTTTCTGATGAGAGAAAACCTCCAACCTGCAAAAATAAATGGGAATGACCATTATTTTCATCATTTATTGGTAAAAAATTATATTCAAACAACAAAGATCCTTCTGTGATGTTGTTTTTATAAAATGCGTTTTTCTCTTCTTTATATAATTGATTAGAATTCTGATCGTTATTATTTATTGCGAATGGTAAACCCTAATCTGAATCCCATATAAGGATTAAAATTAAAACGATAAATTGCTCCAACCACAACTGGACTCCTAATTTACCGCCTTCTTGACGATTAGGAAATGGGTTGATATAGCTTTCGCTACCAACATCAGCAATTAGATTGGCGCCTCCCAAAAAAACTCCAATTTCGTGTCTTTGCGCGAACAACGACGTTGCATTCAATAAAAAGAATAATGCAAGAAAAAAAGTTCCTCATAGTGTTATTATAATAATAGTCGTTGCCTATTTTTTCATTTTGAACGAACAAATATAAACAAAAGTCTATTCAACATAACTGATTTAACAAAAATTAAGAAGTTTTATTGTAAAAATTAATTTCTTTTATCCGAACCCCAAAGTAATTTTTCCCCAAAGTATTGAAATAACTGTGTAAATTTTTTTCTACAATGTAGATGTAAAATCGGCTTTTCTTATTTGGATTTCAACGTCTGTAGATAAAGCAATTTTGAGAATCTAAGGATAAAAAATATTCGTTTGCTCGGCTGTTTATCTTCAAATCAATAACAGAATTGTTATCAACAATCAGTGGACGAACATTTAGATTATGAGGAGCAATAGGTGTAATAACAAAGTTATCTGTTGATGGATGAACAAGGTCCACCACAACTTAGAGAATAACCCGTAGAGCCTGTTGGTGTAGAAATAATTAGACCATCTCCCAAAAAAGGAGTTTAAGAATTACCATTCAACCAGGAGTCAACCGTAATCATTTTTGGGTTTCTCTTCTGGTCACTGTGATTGTTAAGTGCAAAATTATCTTCGATTCCTAAATCTTGATTAGATTTTACAGTCAAAAGGATTTGGAACAATTTATATTGATCATTGAAAATATTTTCTAATTGATTAAAAAAAAATTTTTATTGATTGTTGCTAAAAACCCTAATCGACCAGTATTTACACCTACAATTGGCACACCACTATCTTTTTTGAAAAAACTGCATTTAAGATTGTGCCATCACCCCCAAAAGTAAAAAGAATTTTATCGTAATCTAAGGGTTCGTCGTTATTAAATGTCTAAAAGGGGGGCAAATCGAATTTGTATAATCTCCTAAGATAATCTTAAAATTTTTTTTACAATAATCATTTGATGGGTTTGAAAAAAAGCAAAAAAAAGGGTCGACAATGTCGTGTAAAGAGGTATTTGTTTTTTGTCCAAATAAGCAACTTTCATTCTTCTCATTAGGAATTGATGTTTTTAATAATTGATTGTAACGCTCAGACAAAAGTTCACTTTTCTCATCGTTATAAAATTTCTGTATCACTTGATAACCATATCGTTCTAACACCAATCGACAAAATATTTTCTGATCTTCTTTGATCAACAATTTTGTTCTATCCTCATTCTGAAAAATTAAAAAAGAACCTAACAACTTACTATTATGTGACTCTACAATATTCGCTACCGCACATCGAAATTCTACTGTTGGTACAGATAATAACTTTTGCTCCTGCATCGTCTATAAAGGAGTTGTTGCAAAAAAAAAAATTCTTCTTGTAAAATCGTACCTAAATATTTTTCTTCTTTATCAAAAACAGGCATCATATTCGACTGGTATCGATACATGATTTTTATGACTTCTAGAATTGTATTATCAGCTGTTGTAAAAACTTTTCTGTAAAATCTAGGTAATCTTCTTTGGTAGAAAAGTTATCTTCTACGTCATCAATTGCAATATTACCAATATAAGTCAAACCATCAAACAATGGAAATGCCACCCTGATCTTTCATCAAGATCAAAAGACTTTCTGGATTTTGATTGATTTTCCGACAAGGAAATCTTTGTTCAAATATTCAGTTGCATACATAGGACAAAGGTAATTTATTTTAATTGATCTCGAACTTTTTGGTAAACCTTTAACAACCATTTCATACGAATGATCGACTAATTGCATCAACAATTCATCATTCCCCTAATTCATCTAAACAAATTGTATTCCAATGTTTTTTATTCATATGATAACCAGGCGAAATCGCCTCGTATTTTTCTCGCAATTCGATAGCATAACAGGATCACATTTCAGATTTAAACAAAGGGGAATTTTCTAATGTTAACCAAACAATAAATCTTTGTTTCTATTCTGAATACTAACGTATCTTATCGAACGGAAAATCTTCTGTTGTTTTTTGGGGTTTTATAAACAATAATTTTAAAATCCCTATATTCATATTTTGGAATCTTTTATGGGAATGTAATAAAATTATTTGTAAATTTGTACTGAATTTTAAAAAACCATGAAAAGTCCTTTATTTTACCCAAAAAACATTTTGTTTGGGAGTACGGAATTATTCAAAATTCAAAAGGTTAATCATACCTTTTAACGATTACAAAGGTGTTTTACATTTTTTTCGACAGACAAGTCAGAAGAATCGAATCAACATCTTAAAAGATTTGCAAAATTTCTGAGAAAAATTTCCTAAAGAATTCAATACCAAAGAATTTATAAAAATACTGATAACGGAATGCATTTTGACTCGGATATTCCGCAAGGTTTGGCGTTGGGTTTTGCTTTTGGGTTTTGCTATTTACGATCGTTATGCAATTGAAAAAATCGATATAGAAAAGAATATTTCTAAAGAAAACATTGCACATCTAAAATTTCTTTTGGGAAAAAGGAATCCTTTTTTCATAAAGTTCGGGGTAGACCATTGATTTGTTACAGGGAATTCCTTTATTAACCAATCAAAAGACGATATTTTACCGTAGGCATGCCTGCTGAAAAGAAGGAAAAGGCGCAATATTTTAATTAATTTGGGGGCTCCTGGAGAAACCGCAAAAGATTAGATTTTTTTGATAAATTAAAAATGATGGTTTCAGAAAAACGTTAAAAAAGAATTCATCAATTACAATAATGCTTGTATTGAAGATTTTTAAAAGGGATTTCAAACCGTTGTTTTCAACCTAAAAAAAATTTCTTCGGGGTTTTTAACATTTAACCAAGATTCCATTAAAATTAATGGATGCGGGGGAAAAAGGTATAGAAACCAATTCTTATTATTTAAAACTTTGCGGTTCTGGGGGGGGGAGGTTATGTTTTAGGATTCACAGAAGATTGAACAAGCAAAATTACACTTAGCCAACTATAATACAGAAATTGTTTATCGATTTTAATTGATCAATATAAAGATGTACTCATCAGAACTTTTGATTGTTCAATGTTGTAAGAGGGTACAATCTTATTATTTTTTGGTCTTTGGGAATATTTGGCTGCGCTTTTTATTTTTTTTCCGATTTAAAATTTTCAAATCTTACTCAACCCAAGATTTAACGGGATTATTTTCGCTTTGTTTTTTGTGCTGCTGCTGGTTATATTATCAATAATTTTTATGATTTAGAGAAAACGAAATCAAACGTCCGATTTTGGCTTATCTCAACCAAAGGTTTCACAAGGCTTTAAATTAAGATTTTATATTTTTCTTAATTCTTTAGCACTGACAATTGCGGCTTGTGTTTTTTGGGGAGTTTTTATTTTCTTTGTTTTTTACCAGTTTCTGGTTTGGATTTATAGTCATCGAGCCAATAAAATTGTTTACATAAAAAATATATTTTTTTTCTTGATTCGGGTTTTTCCTTTTTTTTATTTATTATTTTTTGAGAATTACAATTGGAATATTTTTTTCCATGCAGGATATTTATCCCTTTACTTTTCATCACAGATTTGCTCAAAAAATTTTTCCTCAAAAAAGCAGATGCAATTTACGGTTACGATACTTTA
>JAHBCN010024240.1:0-12122 GCA_019359885.1 Listronotus oregonensis | reverse complement strand
GAGTCACTGGGGCAAGGGCCCCATTTCAGTCACTTTTAAAACCCCCACCCGCTAACCGATTTCAGGCTAAGCCAAAAATTTTCAAAACCCCAAACAACCGTGATAGCCAACATGGCAAACACGTAGTGAGGACTTGCTCAGCCAAAGGAGAGCGAGGGTGGTTGGCAAGCCTGGGGGGAGTTCGGAGGGCCTGTAAGCCCTACGGGATCCTTCCAGGTGGGACCCTTACTACTACTACAGTTGATTGAAAGTGGGATTTTGCTATATTTATTTACAATCCTTAAAAGGACTAAAATATTACCTTACCCATTTTTTCTTGATTAAAAAATAATTGCAAATTTTTTGATTTAATTTTTTGCCTGATAATTTTTTATTATAGTCAAATCAGTATATTTTAGATTTTGGGCGAATGAAAAATATTGAACTTATTTACAAACAAATGCTTGTTAATGTAAAATTATCTTTAATCCTAACTTATCATCGATAAAGCGCAACCTATTAATATTTTATATATTTCATAATTTTTGTTATAATCCAGTGTTATTAATTTGTGTCCGAAAAGTCTCGGTGGCATAGTAGTCAGTAACCCTGCCAAGCCGCACAGGCGACCAGGTTCGATTCCCGAGGCCGGAGAACATATTAAGCAAGCAGGCTATTTCTGATTTTTATCCTGTAAGAAATTGTTAAACAAAATTAAAATAACAATTCCCGACAAGACTTAACCCTTTTAAGCCAGCGGCAATAAGCAATCTAAGAGAACTCAAAAGATCAATAATAGGAGGGTTCTAAACCAGTAGAGTCTTTACATCTATGCAACCACGAACCAACAGCCCACGCCCACGCTCAGATTTCTGACCGTTATCCTCATTTCTTAGGCCTGAAAAAGCAATAAGAAATTACTTATGTATTATGTATATGAATTTATATAATATATTGTATATAGTAGCATTAAGATTTATTATAAAATATGAATCAATGAATTAAGCTCTCTGAAAGGAAAGGAGAGACATATTATTTATGCCAACAGCCTTTGCTGTGTCGAAACAGCACTTTCCGTGAGATCAGTAATGTTACCGTGTGCCGTCGGGTGTGGTTCGGAACCCAGGTTAAACTATTGGTCTCGCCTGGCTGACATTATCCAGACATAAATAGAAGTAGTTTAGAGGTAGTTGTTGTTTGTATAACGTCTGTGGTGGCATGTTACGATGCTTGGGCGGTGTAGACGGAACGGGAGGATAAAATGGATTAAATATCTAAAAAACCCGGCACCCACAGTACCTAGTACTTAGGCTCTATACAAGTCTTCGTGGGCAGGTAACGAAACACATTTTTATTTTTAACTAACTTAAAATATTAAACAAGCCATAAATTCAATACACATCGTGAAAACCCAAGTGGTAGTTTGCAAATTCGGGAAATTTGCTTTAAAAAAAAATCTCTTATCTTATGAAAATGACTAATTTTAAAAATAGTTAAATTAATTGGTGATTTTTCAGTAAATATGGATTAACCAGTGATACAGGAACCAAGATAAAGATTATGGCATTCGTGAAAAGGCTTTAACCTTTAACATTCAAAGTTCAGACTGTTCGTATGCAAGTAGCAATTGAAATTTGTCTGGATGTGGTAATATTAAAAAGTTTACCGTGATAGATGCCTTCTTGTATAATCAAATGAGTGAACATAATATGTAACTCTGCACCCGATTGTAGTTCTTTAAATATATTTTGTTCAAACGTGGGTTCTTGGGAGTTAAGGTCTCTTTTTATGTCTTAGCATCTCCTTATAGCATGTTGTAACCTTCAAGCATTCTTTTAGATACTACGGAAAAAATACACAGTGTCTATTTTACATTTTTTCCAGAAATATGCTCTGTTCAGTCCTCGTTAGATGCCCATGTTCATTTTTGAACATTACCAGATCCAGACAAATTTTCATTGTTAATTGCATATTCCATACATTTTCTGGCATATAGGGTTTTTCAAGAGCACCGAATAAGTATTTCTGCGAATTGATGCAATTTATTGGTTGAAAACCGTTATATAATATATGGCTAATAATACAAATTAATAATTTTTGTATCTGTTGTATCTATATCATCTATCCTTAGAATAAATTTGGATATGCGGAGGTAAAAATAACGAGCCTTAAACAATTTTTCCAAAAATATACCATTTTTTAAAACAAGGAACAATAATAAATAAGACATAAATTTCAATAATTCAAAAATATTAATTTTAAGTTTTACGAGAAATAAACAATCTAAAAAAGGTATAATATTTAAGATACTTTACCGAATTAAGGTGTCATTAAAAAGATTATTGTAATTCAATCTGCCAAATTTTATTACGGTTTCACCTAGCCATGTATAAAGTGTAGTTTTATACATCGTTAGCGTTTTAAGCGAGTTCCTTTTATCGGAACTCATTTTAAAAAGCTTTAGAGTCTGGTAATAGCCGTCAGCGAAAGAGTCGTTACCAATCGCAAGAAAAAGGCGCGGACGCCATTTAAAATCAGTCGGCCACACAGACCGGCACTTCCGGTTGGCGATATTCTCATACTCATCTGATTATTAAAATCACGATAATTGTCCGCATTAATTTATTATTGCGTGTAATATCCAATAAATATCGCGACAATTAACTTGAAGAACAATACTTATTAAAAGTCCATTTATAATTACTTAGGTTCCCAGTTCCCAGTATGACAAAACATAATGAACACTGCATATTACATCACTTAGGTAATTATTAGTATGCGGTTTTTATCCTGTTTTGATTAATAGAATACCTAAATTTCAAGCAAGGGTAAAGATAGATAGCTTTAGCTACTAAGAAAAATGGTAACTTCCTAAAGTATATTTAAAAAAAATGTATAAATTTATCACCTATACATAGTAATTCAAACATATGCCATTGTTTAATGGGAGATTCTTTGGACATAGAAAATGCAACACCCAGAATTATTAGATAAATTTTGATAAAAACTTGTAGACATGGAAGTATACGCTGATAAAATTTTGAAGGCATTTCAAGCAGTACTTTTTTTGTAAAGGCTTTTTGTCATATCAAAATCCGAATGAACATGTTAACTTAATATTCAGTGAATTTTCTTTGTTGGATTTGTTTGGTTCCATCTGTTTCATTGTTGTTTCATTGCATTATCATGCCTAGATTTTGCAGACCCGCTAACTTCACTCAACTTTTCGAGTTTCGAGAGATCGGATAATCGGGTTACGTGAAGTAGGATTTTTTTTTAGAGAAATCGCTAATCGGGTGAATCCAAACAAAGCTACTGTAATAAGATGTTGTCGAGCGGGGTTCCAAGAAGGCCGAAATCGGCAAGTTAGAGGTACTGGACGTTAAAGACAGACTACAGAACAGACGAATGGATATTTGAGGCAACTAGCACTTAGAGATCGATTTTCAAAACAAAAGGGCAGTTGCGAACCAGTGGTTTGATGCTGTCAGAAAGGTAATAACAATGAGAACAGTTTATTGCCGAATAAGGTCTTTTGGACTGTTTTCATACCGTTACCATCTAGTATTACCTCTGACCCTAAAGCATCGTCGCCAACGATTGGTATGGAGTAGGAAAAGACTTGAATTAAATATAGAATGGGAACCCCAGTCGTCTTCAGCGATATCTGATTCGTTTGGGCACACATGATGGTCGTGCAAGAGTAAGAAAGAGACGTATTCCATCGAACGGCATATTCGTCGCACTGCGGGTGTTATGGTGTGGGATGCCATTGCTTACGGGAGCAGGTCACGATTAGTGTTCATTCGAGGTAGCATGACTGCCCAGCCCTATATCCACGAAATTTTACAACCACATCTACTTTCCTTTTTGAAAACTTTTGCAAAAATCCACTTTTTCGAGTGCAATGCATGACCTCATGTTGCACGTGTTAGTTTAGAATTTTTAGAAACGATCTATGTAAACCTGCTTCAGTGACCTCCTCGATCTCCAAACCTTTCTCCCATCAAACATGTATGGGATATGATGGGAAGAAGGTTGCAAAATTCACCGCACCCTTCACAAACAATGAAGGCCCTACGAATCCAAATTCCGATGGCCTGAGGTACAATACACCAAGAAGACATCAATCACCTAATCCAATCAATGCTGCGACGATTTAACGAATGTGTAGCAAACAAAAAAAGCTTGGAACATTATTAATATTAAGGGGGGGATATCTAAAAGCTATTTTGCTATTTTTCACTTAGTATATTATTGGTAATTTGGCATGATACTTATTTTCCGCTTAGTTCTACATTAAAAATAATGTACTCTTGAATTAACTTGAGAAACTTAACGGCTTTTGAGATATCCCAATTTTATACTTGCCTATTACGAAAAAAAGTAACTTTAAAATTAAAGACAATAGTAATTATACCAAAAGAAAGTTTAAAGTGTGTGTAGAAATCAGAACTTTTATCAGTTTTAAATATAACCTCCTTCGTACCACGCAAGTTCAAAATCAGAATATCTCGAAAGCAGTTAGGTTTATCGGTTTAATTTAGTACTCATTTTATAGACACTACAGAAAATGGGTATCCTGAATAAAATAATCAATACAATTAATAAAGTTTTCCGATGTTAAGCAACTACACTTTTTTATAAACCTTTAACTATTGACTAAAAATTAGGTACCTTTCATTCATGTCGCTAATCCTAACCGTTTTGGCGTATTTCGATAAAAAATCAAATGTTATAATGTTAATAAATTATTTTACTTTGTATCCCATGAAGTCAATTACTGGCGTAGTTAGATACTTGAGATATGGCCCTGCAAGAAGAAGAGTAACCTAGGCGACTGTTCAGAGAACACTGAAATATTTTAAGTATCTTCCATATCACGTTCTTCCAGTGCAGCATTTAACACGTGAGCAAAAGGAACTTCGCTTTCAATTTGTTTCCCAAATTTTAATCCATGGACAAGATAACGATCCTACCCTGTTTCAAACGATTCCTTGGACGGATGAAGCTACGTTCACTACATCGGAAATGTTTAACCGATGCAATACGCACAGCTGGGCAAGAGAAAATTCCAGGAAATTCCAAGAGATTAAATGCCAAGGGAGGTCATCTTTTCATGTCTGGTGTGGTGTGCTTAACCATAGAATTGTCGGGCCAATATTCTATAAGGGATCCTTAACTGGAGAAATATATCTCAATCTTCTTGAAAACAATATTGAGGACATTTTAGAAGAATTGTCACTCGAAACGTATCGCAAGATAATTATTTGGCAACAAGACGGAGCGCCGCCCCATGCTGATCGTCAAGTTGTGCAGTATATCTCAATTGCCGATACAATCAGTGGATTCGACGTTATGGCACTATTAGATAGCCATCTAATAGTCCAGATATTACAATTTTTGACACTTTTCTATTGGGTCCCTTGAAGTATGTCGTTTACCAAAATGGGAACACAAACACGGAAAAAATGAGAGAAAAAATTGTAAATAAAATTAATCGTCTTAACCAAGAACCTCAAATAATATCGGCGAGCTTAGAAAGGCTAAGAAGGGGTTATAGATCATGTTTCAAAAATAACGGGGGTCATATAGAACATTTAAATTATAAGTAATATTATATTTTTTTGTTATAAGTGTTCTTATTACCACCCTATTTTACCTCGTATTATATTTTAATTTTTTCCGTTTATTGTAATTTTGCTGCTTGGTTTCGAAATAGATATCATATCATTTTTAGCATATAATGTAATTTAAAGCCGTTATTCTAATGAAAACCTCATTATAAAACAACTTCAAAAAGTAATAAACGTATTTTTAAAATTCTTGACTTTGACAAATAAGCACCTGTGACCTGTGGCAGCCAGACTTTTTCAAGTGAAACTATCCTTCTAGTATCACGCAGTTTTTAGATAATTGCAGCAGAACCGCAGAAAATAAATCTAGCAACCCCTATATCACCGAATTCCTCGTGAAAATCTCTATCTAGTGATATAAAAATATAGGGGTATTCCATTTAAAAAATACGTCACTCGTGTTGTAACTCTTTTGTTTTTGTTTCAAATGTTTTTCTGATTAGATTATTGAATTCTACGGAAAAAAATACACGAAATGGCTATATTCGTGTTTTAAAAAAGTACAGGAAAGTTCAAAAATAAAGCCCTGTTTACTTTAAAATGAATAACCCTGTACATGTGTGTGTGTTTTTTTTTAATTAAAAATGTATATTTTAACCGTACGTTTAAAACAAGTTTACATGACATCTAGTAAAAAATCACCAGAAGCGGCAACAATGCAACGGGGACAGACGTCGTCATAAAACGATTTTAATAAGCTCGATAGCACCGAACAATTTTGTTCGGTGTCGATAGTACCTAAAATGTTGCGGGCCTTTCATTCGGGTAAAACATTATACATCATAAATTGCTAAATGTTAAATCCGTCACTGCTTTAACATCTGGATTGTGTTCTAAAGGATACATTAATACGTCATTCGTAATTAATATTAGTCCTAATTCTGTGATATTAATAAACCATATATTTACCATTTGAACCACTCCAACACTGGCTAATGATAACTGACTGGCATGTCAATCGATAAATCTACGACTTTAGGAAGATCTATATAGTTGTATAATATTTTGCCGACTCATACAAAGTGTGTTGAGGTAGGTCAACAGCAAGCGGAAACTAATAAACCGGAAGTTTATTGCCGTCAAAATCGGATTTCATATTTCTTATTAGTTTCCTTGTAAATTAGGTATCTACCTATATCTGCTTTTTAAACTTTTAATGCATTTTACTATACCGGGTGTTTTTCTGAGGTGGTTCTCCCAGTCAAATTTATATTTTTTAAGATAAAAAAAATTAAAGTTTATATGTCGGTATTTAACATAAATATTGATTGGTTGACCTATTCAGCTGTTTTGTATCACCTCCGGTTTAACCGGAAATGACTAGTACTTTCGAATTTTAAATGGCACTTCCGATATATATTTTTTTATTTGGATAGAATATGACATTCATAATATAATTACACCTAATATGTCACTTTTGCTATAACATATTATTTATTTTTTTAAGTTTTACTCAAGAATGCCATGGATACCTTAAAACGGTTTATTTTAATTTTGTAGGTAGCCATAGAAAAATAAATTTGATCGCCTATTTTTTACGACTTTTCCAGATGGAGTAAAAAGCGGTATAAACCCGTCCCTAGGAGCCGTAAAAAACAAAAGACTAATAAATTTTTTTCCCCTGGCTATATATACTCAAAAAAGGAATTTAAAACTAATAGTATGACGCAAAAGTATCAAAAAATGACACGTGAGGCGTCATTCTATTTAAAATGGTATACCGGTGGTCCCATTTAAAATTTAAAAGTACTAGTCATTTTCAGTCAAATCGGAAGTGATACAAAACAAGTGCATAGGTCAAACGATCCGTATTAATGTCAAATTCTGATGTACTAAATTTTATTTCTTTATCTTAAAAAAATAAAAATGTTACTTTATCCTAAAAGACAACTTCGACAAGAGAGCTTGCGCTAAATAAGTGAAATTGTACACTATTTCTGAATAACAAACCGACAGTTAAGGATTAATCATCTTCTGTACTACTCCTGAAAACGTAGAATGGAATACAACAAAAAACCGTTTATACCGGGGGTTTCTCAACCACCTTTGAGCAGGTATTTTTTCAAAAGAGTTAATTCCGGATTTCTGGTACATTTGCCCTTCGCGTATTTTAGGAAAAGTCTCCGATGTCCTACATTTGCTGGAGGCAAAGCCATATACTTTGGATAATAATCCAAATAAATTTTTTAACGATAGTGAAATTTCGTGGTATCTTGGTTTTAGTATCTCGTAATGAACCATCAATGAAGTGCCCATATCTTCCAAGTCGTCAAAAGTCAAGTGTCAAAGCTCCTCCCTGCGACAGGCACCAAAAATTCCCAAAATGTTAACTTTTTTCATTAGAAGGTATTCATCATCAGATGCACAGTTTAGAAACTGGTCAATTTGCGCTTTGCTCAGAATCTTTGATTTTTTTGGGCTGGTATCCCTCTCCTTGACGCTTTGAATTAGCGATAAGTTAAAAAAAACTGATATCCACGTGCTTGTTTATGCGTAGCATACTTTAATCATTGAATAAGTCGACCATAGCGATGATGCTTTCCAAATCTTCGTTTTTCCCAAAACTAAAATACGCAAGGAATATATTTTCGGTATATTTTCCAGCAACACCTTTCCTTACCCAATTCGTAAACTTATTGTAGGCAATATTATATTGTATACGAGATTTCCTGGGCAGTAAATCCAGCGATGCTTTACCAGAGATTCTCTGGCTTTACTGACCGCTTTATCTATCTCCTTAAATGGGTCTATGCAACCAATACTTTCTCCTACATTTTCTTCTATTTCAAGTTGATTTAAAGCAAAAACTAAAACGAGCTAAAACTGACACGATGTATCAAATTTGAAGTAAACATCCGAACCAAAACCCGAAATAAAACGGTTTTAGAATTTCCAATTTTTGAAAAATTTTTTTTAACCGCATTATTGCGTTTGTAGAAAAATATTGTTTGATATTTGTGAAAAGATTTTTAAGGGACCGTGAGTTGCAGAACTCGCTTAGCTTATTCTGCAAACTTCCACATTCGTGCCTTAAAATAAAATTTTTTTGACTATTATATCAATAACTATTTGTCCATTATTAAAATAGTGTTAAAAATTAGCGACCTATTGCCTATTGTCTATTGTAATTAGAAGGTTTTAAATTCGGGTTTTCCCCTTTTCCCTTCTTAATCTGACTTATTTAAGACCTCCGCTGTTTAAGTATAACGCACATTAGATATATCCTCCAAACTTTTCCACCTTTGCCGTAAAACCCCCCTTTTTTCGCTTGAAAACTAATTTAGCTACACCTTTCCCTTTTTCTTGGCAATATTAAAATGGGGCCTTATAGAAAATCCTACCGAGTCCCTTTGTTCCCAAACTAAAGTAAGTTGCGATTCAGTTGGTAATGTCCTAACTTTCCCATATTGATCCCACCCCGCATTATCCCACGTATAGTTTATCCCACCGACCCCCCCTTGGCGGGATCCGCCACGCATCGCGAGAACGCGAATGTGGCCATTACCGAGGCGTTCGTTAATAGGAAACAGAGGTAAATAGCATTAAAAGGTGTTTTTTGTTTCACACTTGCGTTTCGTACACTTCGGAAATCTGAAATATTCTTGTTTCGTACACTGAATTATTTAAACAATTTTATGCTTCTCGTTTCGTACACCGACCATTGTGACGACCCAAATAACCAACCAAATGAATACTATATCAAAAATTATTAGAATTTTGTTAAAACCCCTCTACATAGGGATAATTTAGAAAAATTTAAAAAAGCCTTCAGTTTTGGTCTCATGGTTAGTTCTGGTTAATTAAAGCGGCTTTTTATTTTCTCAATTATAGTTCAGACGTGATACATCACTAACAGTGGGAACAGTAAACATTTCCATTAAGGCCGCAACTCTGCCAGGGCTTAATTAAACGTATGGATAATTTAGACAAATTCAAAGCTCTCGGTTCTGGTTGGTCTGGTTAGTTCTGGTTAGTTAAAGCGGCGTTTTTTTTTCAAATTTATTTCAGACGTAATAAATCACTAAATGTAGGAACAGTTAACTTTTCCGTTTAGGTAGATAGTTAAAACATATATTATTATTTGATTATTTTAATATCACCATTATCGAAATAAATATTTTATATTTCTACATCTTATACGTAAGCAATTAATATTTTGATACTTACAATTAGTCATAAAAGTTGTTTTAATTCATTTTACCATCCTACCTCAGTTTTTGGTGTACAAAGCGAGATGTCCAAAAAGGAATAATTAATTATGTGTACAAATTAAGAATATTTTTGGGGGTAATTTTTGAGGTGTACGAAACGCGACGGTACGAAATAATTATAAATCCATTAATAATATTCGTTGTTAATGCTGGTTGGTTACGGCATGTTTACTTTAAATTTGATACATCGTGTTAGTTTTAGCTCATTTTAGTTTTTACTTAAAATCAACTTGAAATGGAAAAAAAATAGGAGAAAGTATTGGTAGCATCGATCCACTTAAAAGAATATAAACGGCCAGTAGAGCATCGCTGGATTTACTGCCCAGGAAATCTCGTATACAATATCAATTAATATAAATGTTAGTAAATAAATAAACGTTGACGTTACCTTTCAAAATTTGACATTTAACTTAAAACACTAGCGCTTTAAAATGTTACTCTAAAGCAGGGGTCTCCAAACTTTCCAGCCTTAGGGCCATACTGATTACTCCAGTAAGTTCCGAGGGCCAAAACCATATTATCATTGTTGCCGGTGGTAAGAAGTGAAATAGTCCACTGATGAAAAAAAAGTCCGAAAAAGTACACAACGTTTAAAAGAGGCTGCAAATCGGACTAAAGTCCGCAAAACGGCAACACTGCATATTTTAATTTTCCTGTCATTATCTGTAATTTCTAGATTAGTCGTAGAGTACGAGCCATGAGGAGTAACGTGACACGACATCTGGTGGAACAAGCGGAAATAGGTAGTACCTTCTATCGCTAACAGATGGCGCTAATAGCACGTACAGAATAATCTCGTTGGTTCAAAGTTCTGGTATCTTCCACTCACTTCTAGATGGCGAATTGGAATATATAAAGAAGGCTAGTGGCGCAACCACAAGTCAGTTTATGACACTGTTGTTAAATAAAATATTATACCTCCTTAAAACTGTTTGGCGTGTTTAAGTTTAAGACATCTTTATAACAGTATTTTGATTTGAATTGTTGGTTTTGTGTGTGAATTAGTAGTATGGAAAAGAAGCGAAAAATTGATAGTGAATGCAGAAAATTCAAAGATCAGTGGAACATTCAGTATTTCGTAATTGAGTTCAGTAACAAGGCGCTATGTTTGATTTGCAATGAAAGCATAGCCGTTCTCGAATATAACATTAAACGTCATTATGAAACAAAACATTTTCAAAATTACTCAAAATATACAGAAAGTTTGCGGACAGAAAAATTCGAAGCTATGCAGCGCGGATTGAAATCGCAGCAATCTTCATTTACAAAACTCAAAACTGAACAAGAGGCTGCAACTCGTGCCAGCTTTTTGTGGCTCTTGAAATTGCAAAACGTGGAAAACCATTCACCGATGGAGGAATGATCAAAAAAAGCATAATTGCAGTAGCCGAAGAAATGTGCCCCCAAAAAAGGAAATTTATTAAAAATGTCAGTATGTCAGCAAACACTGTGGCTCGAAGGGTGAAAACATCGCTGAAAATATATCCTCTCAACTGTTCGACAAAAATGGGCATTTTGAGTGGTTTTTTTTTGGGCCCTTTGGGTGAGTCCGGATGTGTCAGATACTGCTCAGGTGTTGATTTATATTCGAGGGTAGATAAAAGCTTTTAAATGCACGAAGAACTTTTGATATGTATAGTATTCATGGCACATCTACTGGTACAGATATTTTTAAAGGAGTTGAAATGGCCATTAATCAAAAGAACCGATGGAAAAAATTGAAATGTTTCAACTGACGGGGCAAAAACATGAGGGAAAATAAAGGAGTGGTCCCCCTTTTGTCAAAGGCTGTAGAAAATGACGGTTTCAAAACCATTAGTCTTACTTGTATCATTTATCAACAGTCTTTGTGCGGAAAATGTTTGGATATTTTTACTTCTGAAACCATCATTCAACTGTTAATTTTATCAGATCTTTTGGGCTGAATCACTGACAATTCCACAATTTATTGAAAAGATTGGAGAAACGACTTACCTTATCATACTGCCGTACGCTGGCTTAGTTGTGGGAAAGTCCTTCAGCGCTTTTTTTAAATTCGAGCAGTGATCGAAATTTTTTTTTAAAGAAAAGCATCGCCCTCTTACTGAATTACAAAAAACCATGGCTGTGGAAGTTAGCATTCTATGTTGATTTGACAAAACATGTGAACGAACTGAATTTGGGATTGCAAGGGAAAACCAGCATCTTCCTGATTTATACACTAATATCAAATCATTCCGGAAAAAAATTTAGACTGTTTCAATCACAACTACGAAGTAAATGTTTATCCCTTTTAAAACATGTGAAATATTCAGCC
>JAHBCN010024239.1:0-12092 GCA_019359885.1 Listronotus oregonensis | reverse complement strand
GTCTCCCCCCCTCTCCGCGCCCTTTTCCCCCAAACCCCGGGAAAAGCGTAAATGCGCCAATTTTAATTATAAATTGAAACCTAGGAGATTTCAAGAAATTTTAGTTATTATCTATAATTGTATATTATATGTCCTTTTTTATATTTTTCCAGTATATCTGGGCGCTTTAAATCTAATTATGAGATACTCTGTACTTAGATTTCATACAAGCTCTCGTGCGCTTTCAAAAAAAAATAAATAAATAATACATATATCATACCTGTTGCAGTATGTCATTAAATTCTGTTAATATTTAAACAATATTTCATAAACAGTCTATCAACACACATGTTAAAATATTTTCAAAAAATTTATCATATTGTGTAATCAGGAAATTATAATAAAAATTAATTTTTAAATTTGACCCCTGTAGTTACATAATATAAAAGTTTTTTATAGGTAGTACCAATAACTTATTTATCCTCATGTAACAAATTTGTTTATACCCACTAGAATATTAGAAAAAATTATACAAGATGTATAATTTTTTCTAATATTTATTTTATAGTACCTCAAAATTAATTTTATTAAACACTTTTAAATTAGTTTAGTACCTTTTATCATTTAATAAATTCTAGAACCAAGTTATTTTTTAAAAGCGTAATTTTTTTAAACGTTTTAATGTGTTCATTTTTTTGTTTGTTTTATTTTCTGTTATCTTTAACAATACAACTGTAACTCATTTATAAACGAATAAAAGTACCCAAGATCATACCAATAAGTACATTTTTGGTGTAATTTTTTAAAAACAAATAAACTCTACAGGTGCACTATTGCGCACAATGTCCTCCAACGCACTCACCCTCTTTGGTGGCAAACGACGCGTTATAAAAGACAGAAAATCATCCCGCACTGTTAATTGTGGTGTAAGAAACAGCAAAGACTTTCAAGCGAATTCACACACAGCTAAACTTTTACAATGAGGTTTTTTGTTTTAATATCTTTGTTATTGCTTTTTGTTTAATCTGTGAGGTGGTTAGTGATTACAGTGATTCAATGCGTAAGTTAATGTACAAATACAAATTAAAAAAAAGGAGTTATTTACTTAAGAAAATAACACTTAAAAAATATTTTGTTTAAGCTAGAGGCTTCATAAAAACAAACTTAGCAAACTTGATTTTTATTCATTTATTTTTAAATATGTTTTAAATTGATGTAATAAATTTTGATTTTTTCTGATATGTAAAAAATCTAACTTAAGAAAATGATTGTTATAATTTAACTTAACTTTTCGACACATCTGATATCAAACTATTTATAACTTAAAATTTTATAAAAAAAACATTTTATTAAATTGATGTTTTTAGCTACCGCATTCTTTATTGATGTTTAAAATTTTGTCTTTTTATTAAAAGTTTTATGCCCCTTGTTTATAATTACGTCTTTTTACCTATTTAATGATTTTGTTTTATTCCTATTAACAAAATTAAATTTGTCTGTCATTTCTATTTTCAAAAACCTAGAGTGTAAGAATTAAAAGCGTTTTAATTATAAATTCATCTATTGGTTTAAATAATATTTAATTACTATTATACTATACTATTAAATGGGCCAGAAATTTTAACAAGGTATGTTTTTACCGTTACCTAAATACTTAACCATTTTACAGATTAAAAATGGATTTATATTTTTATGCTACCCTTATTAAAATCTGCTAAAATCTTTAAAAAATATGTTTCTAAAGGGTTAAATTATCAAATATCGACTAATAGGCATGTTTTCAAAAATGTAAAGTATCTTACTAAAACAGGTTAATTCGTAATAGCTTTCAGAAATTATGTATGTGCTGCGTTTACAAAAAGACTTTATAATTTAAATTTATTTTATTCTAAATAATCCTTGTATTAAACTTTTTTAAATTAACCAGGTAAAGAAGAACATGAAAAAGTTACTATGTATAGAATGTTTTAAATGTTGTCCTTAAAAGAGACTTAAAAAAATATTAAGAGGTAGGAAAATGGCTTTGCTGGAGAATAATATTAGTATTAAATATTTTCAAAGGAATAAAGAAGACAATCAAAAACTATTAGTTGGATACCTGTTAAAAACCTTGTTGAAAATAGTTAGAAAAATATGAGCGATAGCTCATTCGACGCGGAATGAAAATCTAAGAAAAGTGTTTGGAGGATTATTCTTCCAATAAAAATTGCAATTGTTATTAACAAAAAACGAAAAAAAAAAGCCATTTCGATTTTTGATAATAACTTAAAAACTATAAAAAATAACAAAAATTGCAAAAAAGATCTTTGAAGAAGAGAAAATTTTCGATAAAAAAGTCTTAATTCCCGGAGTTCTATCTTCATTATTTATAATTTTAATTTAATGCTGAAATTAGGTCTCCGCGCGACATTTCTGCATGGTTGCGCGCTCGGCGTCAAAACCGAGTACGTCACACCAAATATTTTTTTATGGTATTTAATATTAATTAAAAAATGTTAAAAAATTATGATGTGTTTAGAACACTTCAGGGAATTTTTTCCCGTTGAAAAAGTAAGTTAAAGTAAATTTTTTAACAAGTTAGACAATTATTAATTAACAAAATTGTTTTGAAATTTCATTTTTATTGTACATTAAAAAAAGGTTTAAATAAATGTTTTAAAAAAATTTCACTTCGTGGAGCCCTTCATATATACATACCTAACAATATCACGCCATAAATTTTAATCCTTTGTTTACAATAATTTTAAAACTGTGACAAATTAAAAAGCCAGAATAATATTGTCAAAGTTACAAAATAATTATAAAGAAAGGATTAAAATTTATTCAACTTATATAGCATGATTTTGTTAAGTTTGTATATAATGAAGCGAAAAATTTTTACAATTATTAAAAAAAAATAATGTACAATAAAGACGAATGTTTGAAACAATTTTGTTGTTTAACAATAAATTAACTTTAAGTTAAATTTTTAACAGGAATAAATTCTCTGAAGTGTTCTGAATATACCATAACTTTTTAAAATTGTTTAATTAATATTTAATACCTTAAGAGTGCATTTACGCTACACCTTAAGGGTCGGGCGAAAGGACGCGGAGACGGTGGGCGGAGACTAACAAACTCCCACTACCACAATTTTCGTTTAGCCGCATTAAAAATATTGTCTTATATTTAGGTTTTTCCAAATTCGGTGTATCGATGCGATATTTTTTCCGATTGCAACCCTACAGGAGATAACGTTTTTCGGTAACTATTTTTCACTTAAATGACATAAATTATACACCATTTTAAAGTTAAGGAAAAAATCTATGCCTCTGCTGTAACGAATTTTTGAAATATGAGTCAAGTTAAGAAAAAATAATATCTAAACATAACCGATTTTGGGGTGACTTTCACTAAAAGAAATATTAAAAACTAAATCCAAATTTAACAAACTATTACAGCAGAAGCCTAGATTTAAATGTCGATTTTCATATAGTTTTTGAAAATTATCGATAACTTATACCGTTTTTGAGAAAAACATTATGCTCCGAACCCCAAATTGGATCCAATTTTGGCGGCGCGAATGGACTCTTAAAAAAAAAATTGGTGTGATGTACTCGGTCTTGACGCCGAGCATGGAGACCCATTTTTAGCGTTAAATTAAAATTACAAATATTGGAGTTAGGACTTTTTTATTGGAAATTCCCTCCTCTTTAAGGATATTTTCTGCAATTTCCGCTATCTCTTATGATTTTTGAGTAGATATTATAAATCGAAATGGCTTTATTTTTTTTTTTTTTCGTTTTTTGTTAATAACAGTGGCAATTTTTATTGGCAGAAAAAATCCTCAAAATGCCTTTCTCAGATTTGCATTCCAAATTCATAATTTCTAAATCCTTTTAACTATTCTTTGCCGGAAACACACTTCTTGACTAGACTATTGGATATTAAAATTACTACGATTTATAGTTTTAAGACTATTATTTCTATAAATACGGATATTATTTTTATAATACTTGTTGAAAACTCATTGTCAGAAAAAACCATACTATTAATTTTTCCAAAAGATTCCCTTATTTATAAATAACTTCGCTAACCCATTATTTATTCCAGATTTTTTTTTACCTTTTTACACGCAATACGTTGTTAGTTACTTTCTAATCCAAATCTGCATCTTGTAAGTAAAAAATTCAGCTCCTAAGGTGAAGATTATTATGTAACCTATTTGGGCGAAAATACTCAAATAAATAAATTTTATAACTTTTGGTATTTCTTAAGCATTTTTGGGTAATTGTCTCGAAAGTTGCCTCCTCTCCGATTTTGACCAAATTAGGTATACGGGGGTTTTTTGGGGCGCTGATTACGAATCTAAAAAATATTTTTTCGCAACGTTTCGTTTTCGAGATATTCATCAAAGTCGAAAATCAAGCTAACCTCATTTTCACTATATCCCCTCTTCTTTTTGTACACAATTCTTGATTTTACACCAAAGTAAATATTTTATAATCACCTTTTAAACCCTTTATTTTTTTTTTTTACACCTTTTTCCATTAAATTGCCAACTCAAAGTTCAAAGGCAGCGGCCATCTTTGCTTATAAAATCCCTATGTTATTTATTTGCCTATTACGGCTGTAAAGGGAGGTTTGCATTAATGGAAAAAGGTAAAAAATAAATAAAAAACAAAATTTTAAAAGATGTTTATAAAATATTGTATGTCAATTTAGTGTAAAAATCAAGAATTCTGTGCAAAAAGAAGAAGGAATCGTGTAAATAAGGTTAGTTTGATTTTTAACTTTGATGATGAACATCTCAAAAACGAAACGTTGCCGAAAAAAATATTCTTTAGATTCGTAATCAGCGCCTCAAAAACCCCGGTATATCAAATTTGGTCAAAATCGGAGAGAAGGCAACTTTCAAGACAATTACCCATTTTTGTTTAAAGTAAATAGTTTTAAAAAATTACAACAGACAAATCTATTTTTAATTCGTACACTTTCAAATTAACAATTCTTTTTTTTTTATTAATTTTGATAACAAAATCGGATTGGAAAAATTTTGTACATTTTTGACTACTTAACAACTGAATAAGTTGTTAAAACAATAGATTTGGGATTTTAAACTGAAGCGTTAATAAAAGATCTTTAATTGTAAATTGTCGACCATTTTGCGATTTTACTTCATTTTCACGTCAATACGATCTTACACCATACCATAAGACATATACGAGCTTTGATACCAACGAAAAATAATTCTTATTTATTAACCAAAAACATAAAAATAAAAAAATTAAAACAAGTTTGATTTTATTGGCGTGTTTTAGAAAATAAATATATAACAGTTTAAAACAGGTCCTTAAAAGATACGTTTTAAAAAATACTAATTAAAATAATCATATAATTTTTTTTTTTTTTGAATCAAACCAATTTTTTATCGCTTTTTAAATTTAATTATAATGCATACTTGGACGTAAACAAAAGGTTTTTTTATCTTGTGACAATCCACGAAGACTTATAGACTAAGCACTAAGGTATCAAAGGTAGTAACGTTTTGAAGGTGTCTCAAAGAAAGTAAAAAGAAAGTTATTAATTTAAAACCTTAAAATAATAAGGTTTGAATTAAAAGGATAATTTTCTGCAGGCAGCAGGTTTTAGAGTCTAAAAAATAGCAAGAATTGTGGAAGACACCATTTCGAAAATAAGACAAGACCATTTCACGCAGGATTTAAAGTGCGATATACCTACAAAGCGTATACAGATTTGAAATACTTTCCGATTTTCCAAAAACTTGATAGCTTGGTAGGGGGAACGACGTTAATTTTTTTTTCTGTTTTTAATATACTTTTAAAATTTGAGAATTGTTTTTTTATAACTAAAAAATATATATATATATATATGTTATTAAAAATGTTCTGTTTTACTTTTTAGACCGGTCTATAAAACTAAATGTTGTTACTTAAAACGCGACGAATAGAAATTAGTACTAAAATCTAGTAGAAAAAATAGCAAGCGATGAATCAATATAAGAGATATTTTTTTGCAGCTTAAGAAATTATGACATTATTTCTAAATATTAGTTTAAGTAAAAAAGCTTGTTTTTCATTCAGTAGTTTAACTATTGATTTTCAAAACAATTTCGCCTTATTCTGTCAACGATTCACAACTACAAACACTATGTAATTTGTATTTCCACGGAAATAACACCATACGCATTTACCTACCTTTTATTTGGGTATTGCGAGGTCTTAATAGCAAACTTCATTGACTAAAATCTTTATATAATGCTTCTAGTGTACACCATGAGTAACTAACAGTAGTATTTTATTGTTTGAAATTTTATTTACGTTTTAAAACTGTAAATCATACACTAGAAAGTTATGAAACATTAAATAATTAAAAATATATCATGAACTGAAATTAATATATGTGTTTAGGAAAACTATATCAGAAATAAAGATTATAAAAATGCTAATTTTATGAATATCGAATAGATATATACCATACTAGATAGTTGTGAGACTGTCATACCAAGTGTCTATATTATTTATTTAACAATAAAATCGTTTTTTTTTTCTAAAAAGACAATAAACAACTTAAATAAGTTTTTAATTTATTATAAAGTAAGGTTTAGATAGCTTCTTTCTAGTAGTACTCTATTATTCATGGGTAAATTAGATATAACAAAGTTATTCTATTTTATAAATTATATACTCAAAAAGCCAATAACTTGTTTTAGCATTCTCTGTATGTATTAGCAACAGAAAATTGTATGTTTTAAAAAATATGCTTTTAAGGGCAAACATATTTATTTTTATTACATTGACAAAAATTACAAATGCAAGAAGAATATATTTTTTTAATAAAGCAAATTAAAAATTAACAGAATAACTTTAAAAAAAAAGACTCTTTAAATTTATGTTCTTCTTCTATTATCTTGCTAACAGTGCATTAATTTGTTTGCCTATTTGCCAAAAGTTATGTAAAAAGCTTGGATTTTAAACCAATAATTTTGTTTGACTACAAAAATATATAAAAAAAGTTATTTTATTCCACAGAAAACAAGTACAACTGTAGTTAATATTTTTTATTAGATATATTGCACACTCGAACGTACTTACAAACTGTTTCAGTGTCTTTAGAATCTGACAACAAAATGCCATCAGCAATTTTTTATATAGGAAATCACAAAATATTGTTTTAAAAACAAAATTGCCTTGAAAGGTTAAAATAGCAATAACAAATTTTTGGTTTCTGATTTCTAATGTCGAACATGGATTCGGCACGCGAAAGCTTAAACAAATCGGACATTTCCAACTTAATAAATAACGCTACGACAAATTTATTGCCGCTTGCAGAAAAATACATAAATTATTGTTAAAGGCGGTTCCAAACAATCATGATGGGAGTAGAGATGATTTTTAACATTGACATTTATTTTTTTTATTTACCTTATCTATTTTTCTAAAACAATAGACAAAACAATTTTTAACCCTCAACCCAGTTTTTAAAACTTCAATATTTTTAAATTAATACAAATTGTAAATTATGCAAGTCATTTTGAAATCATTTATAATTCTTGGTTTGAATTTGTATAAAATTATAAATGATAATATCCAACTGAAAAAATAAGTGTCTTGCCGTAAAACAGCTGCATTTTCTGAAATAACGAATCAGAAATGACTTTATTTTGTCCCCACTGAGTGTATCAGTGTCCTTTTTAACGCATGAAGATAATAAAGGATAGAAATAAACTCATTTTGCACTGGTTTCACCAATGGTTTTGGCTCTTTGATGTTTGACCATTTATGAATTTTGATTTATTCCCCTCTTTTTTTAAGGCTGGTGCACATGTTGGTTTTTGCATCTCGCAAATAATGCGGCGTTTTTATTATATTTAATCCCAATTCTTAGATGAAAAAAAAAATTCCCTTTATTCCCCGTCTACGTCGTTGCCACGCTTTTTAACCCCGAAAATCTGGCCACCTTACTAATAATCCTTAAACTCAGTTATTACTTTATAAAACAAAATAATAAACTTAAAAACACGAAAAAAACTTAATCAAAAATTTAAAAAGCTACAGATGCATTTTTAGGTGACAAATGTCAATCAGCTTATATCACGCCGATTCTATCAATTTTTATGTTTTCTATAGTCGGACCCAGGTGAGCGAACTTACAAATATTAACTTTAGTCTAGTCGAGAAGTGCGTTTCCTGCGAAAAATAGTAAGAAGTCTTTGAAAAATATGAGCGATAGCTCATTCGAAGCGAGAAAGGCTTTTTGAGGTTTTTTTCTGCCAATAAAAATTGCAATTGTTATTAACAAAAAACAACATAAAAAAAGCCATTTCGATTTTTAATAATAACTCAAAAACAACAAGAGATAGCGGAAATTGCAAAAAGATCATTGAAAGAGGAAATTTTTGATAAAAAAATCCCACCTCCGGAATTCCATCTCCATTATTTATAATTTTAGTTTAACGCTGAAAATGGGCCTCCGCGCGATATTTTTGGTTACGCGCTCGACGTCAAAACCGTGTACGTCGTCACATCATAATTAAATATTAATTGTAAAAAATTAAGAAATTATGGTATATTCAGAACACATTAAAGAATTTATTCCCGTTGAAAACTTAACTTAAAGTTATTTTTTTAACAAGTTAGACAATTGTCATTTAACAAAATTGTTTTGAAATTTCGTCCTCATTGTACATTTAAAAAAATGTTTAGCGTCGTGGAGCCCTTTTTATATACATACCTAACAGGATCATGCCATAAAAGTTTTAAAAAATGTATTGTTTGTTTATAGTAACTTTATAACTTAAACAATATTACTCTAATTTTTTTAGTTTTTGTCAAAGTTATAAAATTATTATAAACAAAGGATTAATTTTTTAAAAACTTTTATGGCGTTATCTTGTTAATAACAATTAAACCCGGCCAAGTCCACTTCTAGCCAAAATTGCGTTTTTCCACTTTTTAAAATTTAAAGCATCCTTAATCGATTGGTGCGAAAATCAGACAAGTCCGACGTATTTTAATGGTTTGAAATTCTTGACGACTTGGCTGACCATACCTTCTGGGACAAAAACCAGTTATTTCCCGTTGTTTTCCGATTTCCACAAATTTTGATTTTAGGACATGGCCGTTTTTTGCACCAAGATCTTCAATTGCAATTTTTATTGGTAGAAAAAATCCTTAAAACGCCTTCTTCAGATTTGCATTCCGCGTAGAATGAGCTATCACTCATATTTTTCAATAGCCTTCTAATTATTTTTTGCAGGAAACACACTTCTCGACTGGACTACTTGCATAAAGTAAAATATGGTATTTATCCAATATTAAATCAGATATAGATATAGATTACTAATTTAATATTTAGTCGTTGGTTTATTCAGTGTTAAAATGCTTTATTTCGCATTTTGGTTGCTAATTGCAAAAATATTTTATAGTCAGGTTATTAGGTTGAACCTATTGAAATATATACATTTATTTTTAAACATAATTTTGTTATAAAGAACTCAATAAAAACTTCTCAAATAGTTGACAAGATTTATTAAATGCCTTATAATTAAAGCTGTGATAGTAATACCGTTAGCAATTATTCATAATCAAATCTCTTTGATATTAAAATATAACGCTATACAAAGAACAAAAATAGTACTAATTAATTCAAGAATATATACTTTTGGACTTTCCTTCTCACGTCTTCGGTATTTTATCAATTTGTCAAGCTTTTTATTTAATTTTAAAACTTTCTTGGAGTACTAATGTCGTTACCTACCTTTTTAAACCTAAAACTTTGGTCCATTTTCTTATTTCTAGATCCTCTTTTCAAAATGATTTGTCTACTATTTTTTACACTGAATTTAGTAAAATAAAATACTTTTGTTAATTATAAGAACTCGCTTGTCCTGTTTTAATTACATGAAAATTTAAAGTTTATTTTATAAATTATAAATTTAGTAAAATAAAATACTTCTGTTTCTAAAGATTTCACCTATATACGAGGTTATTTACGGTAAGTGTCCTATAAAAAGATCTTAGAAACTAGCAATGATATGTTTTTTAAATTTTGGCGTTAGATTTAGGTGATGTCGATCTTTATATGGCAAATAATGTTTCTGGTACTTTCTTTTATACCGGAAGAACGTGCTTATTTTAAATGAAATGTCCTATATATTATAACATATTTGGATTCTGCTCAAGATTATGAGCACATTTTGTGTATCATGTCCTATACCTAAGTCTAAGCGGTTTCAACATATTTAAATTTATTTGTCAAAAAAGACGTTTGCAGGTCCAAAAATAATAATCAATTTTCCGTATAAGAAATCCTTTAATTTTTTATTTGGAATCAATTTTTTGCGAAAAAGGATCTACTTTAACTGATTTTTTATTATCTTTTAAAAAATATTAATACAGGATGTTTAACAAATATGATTAAAAATTAAATTAAGAAAACTACCAAATTTTTTTTTTTTTTAATATAAAACCCCAAACTTAAAAATTTATTTAGCATTAAAAATAGGGGTAAGTTTTTCTCAAGTTTCCTACTCCAGAAAGTTATTATTAAAAAGTCAAATGCTAAAGAAATGTATGTTATTTTGTGTGGCGTTTATAAGTAAATTAAAATGAAGAACTTTGGTCGATATTTTAAACCTATGTATTATTTTTTATGATTAATAAAATAAAATTATAAAACTTTTAGGTGTCCTTTTGAAAAAAATAATATATGACAATTTTATAAATGTCATTTTAAATCCTATTTTTTAATCACGCTTTGTCAAAATATTACAAAAAATTGTTAAAGTAGGTCCTAGAGTCTTGAGGAGAATCAAAAAATTCAATAAATACTTATATTTTGATATATGACACACAAAATAACATTGGTTTCTTTGGCACTTAATTGTCTTTCAACGCCGTCATAGCCAACTAAGAATGCATTCTAAAAATGGGCAACTTTACACAAACTTACCCTTATTTTTAATGTAAATAAGATTTTAAAAAATTATAAAATTTGGGGGTTTTCGTTTGAAAAGTTGATCTTTGGCAGTTTTCTCAATTTCATTTTTAATATTATTTTTTGAACACCCTTTTTTTTAAGTGTTATAAGAAATTAGTAAAAGTAGGTTCTTTTCCACAAGAAATTTAACCCAAATTATATAAAAACGGATTTACCTTATGGGAAAAATTGATAAATATTTTTGGCCTGTAAACGACATTTTGACAAATACATGATCATGCACACTTTAAATGGGTTTTTGGCGACCGGTGAAGTTTAACCAAATTTTAATATGATATTAAAAACCTTTAAAGAGCAATTTATAATAATGCACCAAAACTTTAAACCTACAGGGTAAGCCACTAGAGCCAGGTATAATTTGTGTCTTGCTAATCTAAAAAATAATGGTTTTCCAAGTATAAACTGTATCTGAATAGTAAATAAGACAAAAGCTTTTATATTTTTGCTCTGTGTATTAAATTACAAAGTTTATAAGGTAAAATAAAAATACAGGGTAAGCTAAAAAATAATATTCCAAATCCTAAATAATATTTTTTATTACAGTGTATTTTTTATTTTAGGTAATATGGGATTAAAATAAATAATTAACATTTTTAAAAAAATACAAAAATTAGATTAACAATATATACAGGGTGTTTCAAAAAACATGGACCATCGCTCGTGGAGTAATTCTTTACTATAAAATAATAAAAAAAGTCCTATGCACATGGGTCCGGAAACGCATGGTTTCCGAAATACAGGGAGTTAAAGTTTCAATTTTTTTTTCATTTTTTTTCAAATGACTTAAAAACCACTCATCCGATTTTAATGAAACTTAGAACTTGAAAGTGTATTAATAAAGTGCATAGTTTTAAGTAAAAATCTGCTTACAGCTGCGGCAGTGGCGTGCGTACGGGGTAACTGTAAAAATGTATTTAGAGAAAGAATATGTGCGCCACTGACTTTTGCCAATTTTGATGCACCAGTTATGAAGCTTATTACATAAGCCACAAAAGTCTCCTTTGGTATTTTTTCGTTTAGGGTTTCCTTAGCAGATATGGTTAATTTTATAAAATGTGCAAAGTACCCATTCGTCGGCGCAAGCAAAAAAAAATCGTATAATGCCATGAAAC
>JAHBCN010024238.1:0-12203 GCA_019359885.1 Listronotus oregonensis | reverse complement strand
ATGTGTAACAAAGTGTCAGATTTTGGCAGGTTGCCTACTAAAATCATTGAATAACACTGACAATGACGATTTGTTAAACATTCGAAACCGTTTTTAAATTTTTTTAAAATTTTTAAAACCATCGCTAAATTTAACAACGCGATCATCACTCGGCCGTTATTTACTACTGTACAATGACACACTTTTCGAGATCAACTTTATCACTTAAATACCATAACTAACCACGATTGGTCACGACCTTTATTTACCTCTCTTAATACCGGTTCTACATATGTAATTATATATTATTCTTTGCTATAACGTCCTATAATCCTATAAAATACTAGAATATAGCTCTTTATATTTATCATAACATTCATAACACTGTAATAATCTTTCAATTAAGTTTGGTGTTTGATTATCGGAATAATAATAAACCTTTGCAGTTTTTTAGCATTTTTAGAAAATAATGTTGACCTAGATAAATAAAATAAAAAGAAGATAAAAGTTGTATTTTAAAAATATATCAAATGGTTCTATTTTAAATCGTGTTGCTTCGCACTAAAATAGGGCATAAAATTTTTGTTTCAATAATTAAAGATATCTTATGTGGGTAATTTAGACAAAAAAAAAATTATATAAGTTTAATTTAAAAACTGTACTAAAAGGCAAAAAACTTTATAGTTTGATATATTTTAAGGAATATTCTATATACTAAATATAATGACCAACAACCCAAATATAAAGGCCTCTTCTTTTTCTCTGTGTGCCTTATCCTTTCAAGACGTTGGGTAGGGGTAGGTAGGTTTACAGTGAGTGAACATTTTACTCCCTCCACTGCGACCGCTCGGTCTATTGTGGTTCACACCTTTTTATATTTCTTCCAATAGGATCGGACCTTCTAATGAATCCGATACCAGATTGGGAGGAGTTTCCCATCTCCTCTTACTGTTGGGACACGAGCACAATGTGTTTTTGATGTGTTCTGGTGTCCCTGTCTCCTAGAAAGTATGACGAGCAGACGATTAGAAGATCCATCATGCCCTCCTGTCCCGGTCTAGTGACGTGGGTAGCTACCAGGTCCTTGTTACAGAAACGATATGTTCTTTCTAAGGAAGCATTTCCGGCCTTATCCTATGAAAACGGTCCTATCCGCTTTCTGTTTAAAGCCAGGGAACCCTTTTTCCTATAAAGGCGGTTCTGTCCGCCTTCTGTTTGGATTAAGGGAACCCTTCCTAAGCACCTGTTTGTTCGGGATGGATTAGCCCTTCCCCGTGAAACAGGCGCCGGTCGGCGCACCTTTGTCTGCTTGTGACCTTTGGTGGCACCTTTGTCACTTTTTTCCCTATGAAAGCAGTTCTCAAGACGTTGGCGATCACATTAGCCCATCTAACTTTATCCACTGCAGCTCGAAACAATTTAACAGAAGTCATATTCGTCCATTGTCGCAAGTTTTTCAGCCATTAATTTCTTCTTCTGTCTGGTACCCTTTTTCCGTTTATTTTCCCTTTACTTATAAGTTGTAGCGTTCTGTATCTGTCACTTCTCATTATGTGTCCAAAGTACCTGTTCGACCGTATTTATGATTTCTGTTTGTTTCTCCATACAGTTTAGGACTTCGATGTTGGTAGTATGGCTTGCCCAAGGAATTCTCAAAATTTTGCGGTAGCACCACATTTTAAAGGCATTCACTCTCCTTTGAGTTGCTTTTGTTAGCGTCCACGTTTCCACACCATAAAACAATGTGCTAAAAACATAGCATCTCAGAACACGGAGCCTGCTTTTAAGGTTGAGCCTGAGATTACACAGTACCTTAGGCATGTTATTAAATATTGCTCTCGCTTTTTTTATTCTGACCTTCATCTTAACTGAATGATCCCAACTATCATTAAGTACGCAGCCCAGATATGTCATTTTCCTCACTCTTTCTAGGGTGTTCCCGTTGACGGTTATTTTAGCGCTAGCATTTGGATTTTTATCAATTACCATTATTTGGGTTTTATTTATATTAAGTTTGATGCCATATTCTTCGCAGACAGTAACTACTCGATTAATAAGCCGCTGCAATCCTTCTTTGCTGTTGCTCATGATCACCGTATCATCCGCGTATCGCAGGTCATTCAGATATTCGCCATTGATAATAACACCATCTGTTAAGTTGTCCAGTGTTCTTAAATTAAGGCCTCTAAGGCGCCATTAATATACGATTTATTCTTGTTTCGTACACTCGCGTTTCGTACACTTCAGAAATTTACCTGAAATATTCTCGTTTCGTACACTAAATTATTTAATCAATTTCATGCTTCTCGTTTTGTACACCGACCATTGTGGCGACCTAAATAATAATAAATTAGTCTAGTCGAAAAGTGTGTTTTCTGCGAAAAATGGTTAAAAGTCTTTAAAAATTATAAGCGATAGCTCATTCGACACGGAATGCAAATCTAAAAAAGGCCTTAAAAGGATTTTTTATGCGAATAAAAATTGCAATTGGTATAAAAAAAAAACCAATAAAAAAAGCCATTCCGATTTTTGGTGATAACTCAAAAACTATAAGAGATAGCGAAAATTGCAAAAATAGATCTTTAAAGAGGATCGATAAAAAAGTCCTACATCCCGGAAATTTATCTCGATTATAGGTATATAATTTTAATTTAGCGGTAAAAATAGGCCTCCGTGGGACATTTTTGGTTGAGCGCTCGGCGTCAAAACCGAGTACGTAACACTAAATAATTTTTTTAGGGTATTAAATATTAATTGAAAAATTTTAAAAAATTATGGTGTACTTAGTAGTGTCCGACCGAAAGTCCGGTTTCGGTTTCGGTTTCGGTTTCGGCCGAGTTTCGGCGGCAGTTTCGGTTTCGGCCAAAATTGGCCGAAACTTTTGCCGAAACCGAAACTGATTTAAGTCCCTAGAACTAAGAGTGTAATAGTAACTTTAGTAATTATTATTTTTATATAGTTACCTAAAAGATAAAATTAAAATAAATGATTACAACAAAATTAATATAGTGTGTTTCCATTTCATGTCCTAATTAATGCAGAATAATGCGTAAAATGCAGTTTAGTTTTTTTTTAAGGAATTTTATACTTGACCACGTGAGTTTCGGTTTCGGCCGAAACTGAAGCCACGGCCGAATATTCGGTTTCGGCCGGAAAACCAGTTACGGTCGGACTCTAGTATTTAGAACATTTTAAAAAATTTATTCTCGTAAAGAATTTTACTTAAAGTTAAAAAATAATTTTCGTTTAAATTTTGTGCTTCGTGAAGCCTTTTTTATATACATACTTAACAAGATAATCATAAAAGTTTTAAAAAATTTAATCCTTTGTTTAAAATAATTTAATAACTTTGACAAAAAATTAAAGATCAGAGTAATATTGTCAAAGTTATAAAGTTATTATAAACAAAGCATTAAAATTTTAAAAACTTTCATGGCTTGATCTTGTTAGGTATGTATATGAGAAGGGCTCCACGACGCAAAAAAATTATATGACAATTATTTAAGCATTTTTTTATATATGTACCAAAAAGACGAAAGTTTTAAACAATTTTCCTAATTAACAATTGTCTAGCTTATTGAAAAATTAACTTAAAGTTAAATTTTCAACGTTAATAAATTCTTTTCAAGTGTTCTAAATAAATTATAATTTTTTAAAAATTTTTAATAAATATTTAATGCTCTAAAAAAAATATTTTGTGTGACGTACTCGATTTTGACGCCGAGCGCTCAACCAAAAATGTCGCACTGACGCCCATTTTTAGCGTTAAATTAAAATTATAAATAATGGAGATAGAACTTCAGGAGTCAGGACTTTTTTATTGGAAATTTCCTCCACTTCAAGGATCTTTTTTGCAATTTCCGCTATCTCATATGGCTTTTTTTAATTTCATTTTTTGTTACCAACAATTGCAATTTTAACTGGCAAAAAAATTCTCAAAACGCCTTTTTCAGAATTGCATTCCGCGTCGAATAAGCTTTCGCTTATAAGTTTTGAAGCCTTTTAACTATTTTTTGCAAGAAACACACTTCCCGACTAGCCTAATTTTTTTGACTGATTATTTGGGGTCGTCACAATAGTCGGTGTACGAAACGAGAAGCATAAAATTGATTAAATAATTAAGTGTACGAAACGAGAATATTTCAGGGAAATTTCCTGAAGTGTACGAAACGCGAGTATACGAAACAAGAAAACACCTAATATACATATTATTTTTAGTTCTTGTTGCTTACCTTAAGCTATATATATATATATATATATATATATATATATATATATATATATATATATATATATATATATATATATATATATATATATATATATATATATATATATATTACATTAACAAAAAGTGTCTCTATAAAAAAAGTCATAATCCTACAAATTTTACTTGTATTTTAATCTTGATAAGTGCTCTAGTTACATTGTGTGGTAATTAAGTTATATTCTTTATGAACTGGTAAAAAAATAATTATATTATAATAATCAGTGCAAAATAAATTCAGGTGCGTTTAATTTGTAAGCGCGGTAACTAAAGGATTTTAAACGTAAAGTGATATTAACACAAATATTAATGAAAAGTCAAAACATTAATTAGTTACAACCGTATGTTTTTCAAAATGTGATTGACATGATCAATAACATCAAAAGTGGATTTTTTCAAGTCACTAGAGATGTGTAAGTAAACTTTTAAACAATAATATGGATAGTAAAACATGTAGCATTAGAAAATAACCTATTAAAAATAACATACTCTTTAAAATAATTTAATTATAGCTATTTATGTTTTAGGTATATAAAGCATGGTTTATTAGGCGATTTTTTTTACTCAAGCGAGTCCAATAAGGCCATGTTTATGTAGGTACTTATAACATACAAAATTTTATGTACGATCACACCACAAACGAGTTTCCTATAACTTTTAAAGTTTTGTTCTTTACATTTCAAAACCCCTTTATACTAGACCGCCTGTTAGTCGCTGTCAGGCAATGACATCAATAATACTACAATGAAGAAATGCAGGGTGAGTCGGGAGGAACGCACCAAACTCCAGGTGAGTATTGTACGCTTGAAAATAATTTTAAAAAACTCATTCTTATTTGTTTTCAAATTATGGATTAATTAAAATGTTTTAATAAGTTTACCGCTTCTTATCACAAAAGCTGCAGGTACCGATAGTTTGGTCCGTTTTGTTGTTCTGGCCTTTGTCAGTGTGTTTGACGCGTTTATTTTTGAAATTTAGGATATTTTGGTTGTTTGTAATTACGTTATATTTTGAAAACAAATGAAAATCATATAAGAACATGTGGGATTTTTTAAATTATTTTTACGTGTACAATACACACCTAGAGTTTGGTAGGTTCCTCCCGACTCACCCTGTATAATGAAAATGTGGATATGACTATACAGGATGTTTCTAAATATCAAGTACAAACGGAAGGGGATGATTCTTTGCTTTATTTTATGACCTAAAGGACCACGCACACTTTAAATGGGTTTTTGGCGACCGGTGAAATTAAACCAAATTTTAATGTTATTAGGGACCTTAAAAGAAACAATTTTTATCATTGCAGCAAAACTCTAAATCTACAGGGTAAGCCGCTAGAGCTAGGTATAATTTGTGTCTTGCTAGTTTAAAAAATAATGGTTTGCTAAGTATTAACTGTATTTAAATAGTATATAATACTAAAACTTTTTATATTTACTGTGTATATTAACTTATTTTACTTATAAAGTGTTCTTGGGTAAAATAAAAATATAGGGTAAATTAGAAAACCAATTGTTTAACGTCATATGAAAAATATTAATGGTATCCTAAATAAGTAATCTGTAATATTACTGTTAGAAAATAACAAATTAAGCAAAAATCACTGTACACATGTAGAGATTTTAAATAATTTTTTAACCGCAGATTATACAGGGTACCGCAAAATCAACACAGAAAAATTAAATTATACCTATTTTAAACGTACTTTTAATTTGATAAATAGAAATTAATTTAAGCAATTTGACTGTTTTAATGATTTGCTGACAAAAATAAGGGTTTAAAATAAAACAAAATAATTTTTAAAAGATGGCATTATTTATTTTAGCATGGAAAGTAACTTAAGTAGCAAAGATATGCCCGAAGATAAACGGAAAACATTACTAAATGTTTATAATCAAATTCTCGACATAGTAGAAAGGTCACTAAGGCAAGTGAATTAGTATATACGAGGTTCTGTATAATAGTATTTTAAAGATAAAACAATTAATAATCTTTAATAAATAAATGTATTGGGACGTCATTATAGAGATAATCATTAATTGTATGGGATTTACATCATAATCCTGAATATCTCGAGAGCTGTAACAGCTACGGAAAAATGTTATATAACCAAAAAATAATATATTTTTTTAAGTTTTACAAAAAAATTTGAGTGGAGAAATACTAAAGTAAAATGTTGAGTTACCACTTATAATAATCTTAAAAATGTATTTTTTTATTATAACTCTAAAAGTATTAAATTTATACAAAAAAGATATATAACTTTAATTAAATATCTTGCTTTTGAGATATTGAAATTTAAAACAAAATTGATAATATTTCAGAAACTAGAGGAGATAAAAAAATTATTGTACCAAAAATAAAGCTCCCAATATTGTCCATATTAAAAGTTTTATAAACATTTTTGATAAAATAAATTATAAAGGGGATATAAAAATTGATTTTGATTAAAAATTTTATTCAAAATAGTAAAAAAAATTATATATTCTTTTAATAATCTGATTTTTGTATTTTTTATTTAAATTATTTATTTTATTTATTATAATCCCATATTACCTAAAATCAAAAATACAATGTAATGTATTTAGGATATAGAATATTATTTTTTGGCTTACCCTGTATTTTTATTTTACTTTATAACACTTTGTGAGCTAAACAAGTTGATATACAGAAAAAAATGTAAAAGTTTTTGTATTATTTACTCTTTAAATACAGGTAATACTTAGCTAACCATTATTTTTTAACCTAGCAAGACACAAATTATACCTAGCTTTAGCGGATCACCCTGTAGGTTTAGAGTTTTGGTGCAATGATAAGAATTGCTTCTGTTGAGGTCCTTAATAGCATATTAAAATTTGGTTAATTTTCACCGGTTGCCAAAAACCCATTTAAAGTATGCTTGCTCCTTTCAAATAACCATAGGTATGCAAACGCTTTGTTACCGATGTACATGGTGTTGAAATTTCAATTTTTTTTTAAGGAATTTAGCTCAAATTTGGAATAAAGGTTACGTAATAGAAGTTACATAATTGCACATGTCAAGCGGGTGTCAGAACCTACAGGGTGATATTTTTTCAGAGGTCATGCTCCCTTTTTTTCCTTAACTTTTTTGCAGTGCGCGGCGCGGTTATTTTGTGTATGTAAAAAATAAAGATAAAAAAAATTCAAAAATATGTATAACGTAGTTTTGGATATCATAAAAAACGTGATAGAAAGAAACCATTTTATTTTAGTATCACAAAGGGTCACTTTACGGACCGCTGAACTATATAATAAACAACTGTTTTTAATGCAATCGTACATAAGCAATGTTATGCTCGGCTTTTAATTTTCAAAACATTTGTTAATAATAATAAGTATTTATTGTTAGTTTTAGGAAAATATTTTAAATTAAAACCAAAAACTAATATAAACCTTATAAGAAAAACAACATTTGTTAAGCTAGCTATGCAATGTTTTGGCACACATAAACATACCATAGTTAAATATTTGTGTTAAACTGCATTACAAATAATAGAAATTTATCAAAACAAAAAACAGTAAAAATGTGAATATTTCTACTTTTTAAATGATTTAAATTAAATTTTATCCAGAGTTATATAGGTAAGCTTCATTTAGATACTGTTTAAGTTTGCTGAATAATAAATAAGTACTTTTATCCATTTGTCCAGCTTCGATTCACTCTTTAAACTTTTTTGATTAAAATTATCTAATTTTTTGTTTTAAATTTGGAGGTCTCTAAATTATTTCTTTTTTTTTTGATTTGATGTTATAAAAAATATTAGAAAAGCAAAATATTTTTAAAAATAATTTAAGGTAATTGTCTCGAAAGTTGCCTCTTCTCCGATTTTGACCAAATTTGGTATACATGGGATTTTTCGGCGACGTTTCGTTTTCAAGATATTCATCATCAATGTTGAAAATCAAACTAACCTTATTTACACTATGCCTCCTTCTTTTTGCACAGAATTCTTGATTGGCACACAATATTTTACAAACAACTTTTAAAAACTTGTTTTTATATTTGTTTTACACCTTTTTTCCATTTAATTGCAAACGTCCACTTTCAGACGCCGCAACGTGGCGGCAACCATGTATACACTAGGGTTTTGGAAACAAATATGGCTACTACCTTTGAACTTGAAAGTTCGCAATTTAATAGAAAAAAGGTGTAAAATAAATAAAAATATAAGGTTTTAAAAGGTGTTTATAAAATATTGTGTGCCACTTTAGTGTAAAAATCAAGAATTGTATACAAAAAGAAGCGGAAATATAGTGAAAATGAGGTTGGTTTGATTTTTAACTTTGATGATGAATATCTTGAAAACGAAACGTTGACGAAAAAAAATGTTTGCAGATTCGTAATCAGCGCTCCAAAAATCCCCCGTATACCAAATTTGGTCAAAATCGGAGAGGAGGCAACTTTCGAGACAATTACCTAATTTAAAACTATCAAATTTAATTTATTTGTTTTGGATTTATCTAATGATTATTAGAAAATTCTGCAAATTATCAAGTTAAGCTGTGGCGTTTGTATACCCATATTTTAAATATTATTTGCTACAATTTTATGCATATCGATAGCAATATCGATAAGTTAATGCTATCTATTCAACTAACAAATTACATAAAAAATTTAGAACCTCCAATTTTATTTTTATTTGGAATGCTTTTTCCAAAATGATAAAATGTGTTAGGCATTTCCTCTTTAGTAAAAATTAACTATTGGTAAAGTTAAAATCTACCAATCTTGGATCTTAAATTTCTTTATCTTAGATCGTTATAACTTTTCAATTTAATTTTCATACAGAATACAGCAATTTGGTACAGGGTCCTCCAACTAGGAATGAAAAGGGCCATATATACATAGCTCTTCTCAAGTAAAAAAATGTCATAATTAATAAGTTAAAAAACTGACTTTAAATAAAAAAAGAGATGAGATGAAATTATCATTTTTGTAAAAGGACACTTTATTTATTATTATTTTGTAAAAGAAATTTTTTGGAAAAAAATTTTCCCCTTCCAAATTTTCCAAAGGAAAAATTTTTTAATTCTAAAAGCAAAAATTTTTAAAAAAAATTTAAAAAGAATTTTATGGCTAAAAAAAATTTTTATTAAACTATTTGGGAATAGTTTAGTATTTAAAAACAAAACAAACATTGTTTTTTTAAACCCGTAAAATTAATATCTGAGTATGTTTGTATGTAGTTGTAGATACTAAGATCTATGTCATTTTAAATAGCATAATAAATAATTTATATAGCTGACCTATGAAACTGTCTTTTTAATTATTTTTTATTCTTGCCTTTTTAGGAATATAAAATTTTTCTTTTGGATTCTGTAAGGCCGGCAAATTTTATCTCCTAGCTTAGCTTTTACAAAATAATAATAAATAAAGTGTCCTTTTACAAAAATGATAATTTCATCTCATCTCTTTTTTTATTTAAAGTCAGTTTTTTAACTTATTAATTATGACATTTTTTTTCTTGAGAAGAGCTATTTTATATGGCCCTTTTCATTCCTAGTTGGAGGACCCTGTCCAAATTGCTGTATTCTGTATGAAAATTAAATTGAAAAGTTATAACGATCTAAGATAAAGAAATTTAAGATCCAAGATTGGTAGATTTTAACTTTACCAATAGTTAATTTTTACTAAAAAAATTAAAACATTTTTTCTTTTTGGGAAAAAAACATTCCAAAAAAAAAAAAGGGGGTTCTAAATTTTTTGTAATTTTTGTTGAATAGATAGCATTAACTTATCGATATTGCTATCGATATGCAAAAAAAGTAGCAAATAATATTTAAAATATGGGTATACAAACGCCACAGCTTAACTTGATAATTTGCAGAATTTTCTAATAATCATTAATAAATCCAAAAAAAAAAAATTAAATTTGATAGTTTTAAAAGGAATTGTCCCCAAACCCTTTGATTTTTTTCCCAAAATTTTGGGATACGGGGGATTTTTGGAGCCTGATTACGAATCTGCAAACATTTTTTTTTCAACCCTTTTTAAAATTTTTTATCAGTCAAAAAACAAACCCCAAACCCCCTTTTCACTATACCGCTTCTTTTTTTTACAATTCTTGATTTTTTTTTTAAAAAGGGGGAAAAATTTTTTAAAAACCTTTTTTAAAACCCCTTTTTTTTTTTTTTATTTTAAACCCCTTTTTTTTTTTAAATTCGAACTTTCAAGTTCAAAGGTAGTAGCCATATTTGTTTCCAAAACCCTAGTGTTTCATGGTTGCCGCCACGTTGCGGCGTCTGAAAGTGGACGTTTGCAATTAAATGGAAAAAGGGGGAAAACAAATATAAAAAAAGTTTTTAAAAATTGTTTGTAAAATATTGTTAATCAAAATTCTGGCAAAAAAAAGGAGGCAATGAAATAAGGTTAGTTTGTTTTTAAAATTTGATGAATATCTTGAAAACGCGTCGCCGAAAAATCCCCTTTTAAAATTTGGTCAAAAAAAAAATTTCGAAAATTTTTTAAAATTTTTTTTTTGCTTTTCTAATATTTTTTTAACATCAAATCAAAAAAAAAAAAAAATTTAGAGACCTCCAAATTTAAAACAAAAAAAAATTAGATAATTTTAATCAAAAAAGTTTAAAGAGTGAATCGAAGCTGGACAAATGGATAAAAGTACTTATTTATTATTCAGCAAACTTAAACAGTATCTAAATGAAGCTTACCTATATAACTCTGGATAAAATTTAATTTAAATCATTTAAAAAGTAGAAATATTCACATTTTTACTGTTTTTTGTTTTGATAAATTTCTATTATTTGTTAATGCAGTTTAACAATGCAAATATTTAGCTATGGTATGTTTATGTGTGCCAAAACATTGCATAGCTAGCTTAACAAATGTTGTTTTTCTTATAAGGTTTATATTAGTTTTTGGTTTTAATTTAAAATATTTTCCTAAAACTAACAATAAATACTTATTATTATTAACAAATGTTTTGAAAATTAAAAGCCGTAGCATAACATTGCTTATGTACGATTGCATTAAAAACAGTTGTTTATTATATAGTTCAGCGGCCGTAAAGTGACCCTTTTTGTGATACTAAAATAAAATGGTTTCTTTCTATCACGTTCTTTTATGATATCCAAAACTACGTTATACATATTTTTGAATTTTTTTTATCTTTATTTTTTACATACACAAAATAAACGCGCCGCGCACTGCAAAAAAGTTAAGGAAAAAAAGGGAGCATGACCTCTGAAAAAATATCACCCTGTAGGTTGTGACACCCGCTTGACATGTGCAATTATGTAACTTCTATTACGTAACCTTTATTCCAAATTTGAGCTAAATTCCTTAAAAAAAAATTGAAATTTCAACACCATGTACATCGGTAACAAAGCGTTTGCATACCTATGGTTATTTGAAAGGAGCAAGCATACTTTAAATGGGTTTTTGGCAACCGGTGAAAATTAACCAAATTTTAATATGCTATTAAGGACCTCAACAGAAGCAATTCTTATCATTGCACCAAAACTCTAAACCTACAGGGTGATCCGCTAAAGCTAGGTATAATTTGTGTCTTGCTAGGTTAAAAAATAATGGTTAGCTAAGTATTACCTGTATTTAAAGAGTAAATAATACAAAAAATTTTCATTTTTCCGTATATCAACTTGTTTAGCCCCACAAAGTTTATAAAGAAAAAATACAGGGAAGCCAAAAAATAATATTCCATATCCTAAATACATTACATTGTATTTTTGATTTTAGGTAATATGGGATTATAATAAATAAAATAAAATAATTTAAATAAAAAATACAAAAATCAGATTATTAAAAGAATATATAATTTTTTTTACTATTTTGAAATAAAATTTTTAATCAAAATCAAATTTTTTTTTTATATCCCCTATAATTTATTTTATCAAAAATGTTTATAAAACTTTTAATATGGACAATATTAGGAGCTTTATTTTGGTACAATAATTT